>OY756211.1:25155782-25333282 GCA_963576795.1 Metopia argyrocephala | reverse complement strand
TAATATAATATAATATAATATAATATAATATAATATAATATAATATAATATAATATAATATAATATAATATAATATAATATAATATAATATAATATAATATAATATAATATAATATAATATAATATAATATAATATAATATAATATAATATAATATAATATAATATAATATAATATAATATAATATAATATAATATAATATAATATAATATAATATAATATAATATAATATAATATAATATAATATAATATAATATAATATAATATAATATAATATAATATAATATAATATAATATAATATAATATAATATAATATAATATAATATAATATAATATAATATAATATAATATAATATAATATAATATAATATAATATAATATAATATAATATAATATAATATAATATAATATAATATAATATAATATAATATAATATAATATAATATAATATAATATAATATAATATAATATAATATAATATAATATAATATAATATAATATAATATAATATAATATAATATAATATAATATAATATAATATAATATAATATAATATAATATAATATAATATAATATAATATAATATAATATAATATAATATAATATAATATAATATAATATAATATAATATAATATAATATAATATAATATAATATAATATAATATAATATAATATAATATAATATAATATAATATAATATAATATAATATAATATAATATAATATAATATAATATAATATAATATAATATAATATAATATAATATAATATAATATAATATAATATAATATAATATAATATAATATAATATAATATAATATAATATAATATAATATAATATAATATAATATAATATAATATAATATAATATAATATAATATAATATAATATAATATAATATAATATAATATAATATAATATAATATAATATAATATAATATAATATAATATAATGTAATATAATATAATATAATATAATATAATGTAATATAATATAATATAATATAATATAATATAATATAATATATTTTTTTTTTTTTCTGAGGTAGGAAAATCCCTTCGGATCATCAAATGCAATGGCATTCGGTATGTGGTGATTCCACTAAAAACCTACCTCTCAATGGACTCTATGTATCCACTCCGGAACTACGGTGGTATTACTTCAGAGTGGATTCCGTTAGGCCAGTTGACCCCTCATCTTTCGTTGTCCGATGGATTACGTTGCAATGGTGGTTGTTGCACTGTCCACTCATCTAGTTCCATTTTTTTATACTTTAGAATATGCTCTACATATACAGCTATATTCTTCCAGCACTCCTCGTCTTGCAGGATCTTTTCCAGGAAATTGTCTGCCGTGAAAAAGCCGATTGAAGACTCGAGATTGGCTCTCTCTCTGTTCCACCTGACGCATCTGAAAAAGGTGTGTTCCGCATCGTCAATCGACGCGTCTCCATATATACAGTCCGGCCGTTCTATCTTGCCCATTCGGCACAAATACTTGCAGAAGTAGCCGTGTCCGGAGAGCAGCTGCGTCAAATAATAATTTGTGTCACCAAAACTTCTCTCCACCCATTTCCTAACATCTGGAATGAGTTTCGCCGTCCATCTACCATTAGGTTCAGTATTCCATCTTTGTTGCCATTGTTCAAGAGTTCGCCTTCTCTCTTCATCTGCTCTGGCTCTTAGTCCATATGCATTTCTGGCCTCCCAGAGTCTTTTTCTCTCAATCGCTCGTAAATCTATGGGTATTGCACCGGTAATTACTAGCACCGCAGACCCAGAAACTGTCCTGTAAGCAGATGCAACTCTCAGTGCAGCGGTTCTCCAAGACCTTCATTCTGCACTTGGCTCTTAGTGCGTCTGCCCAGATTTCACTGCCGTACAGTAGAATCGAGTTCGTGGCTTCCATCAGGATTCTGCGTTTGCTTTGTACAGGTCCTCCTACGTTGGCCATGAGTTTACTAAGTAAACCTGTAACTTTTGCGGCCTTTTCTGCAGCATGTTTTATCTGCGCCCAGAAAGTGAGCCTAGGGTCCAGTCTAACTCCAAGGTAGTTAACCACTTTCGCCGTAACTAAATTGGTGTCGCATATCGACATGTTCACTTCTTCCTCGTTAGAAGGATTAACTCGGTTTTTTCCGTGGCGAGTTGAAGTCCTCTGTCTTCGAGCCATGACTGCGTCCTTATAAGCACCTGGTTAAGCTTTCGTCTGGCTTCTTCTGTATTTCGGGCCACAATTACGGCCGCAACGTCATCAGCATATCCAACAAGATATGTGTCATCAGGCATCTCTATACGGAAAATGTCGTCATAGCTAATGTTCCAAAGGTCAGGGCCAAGTATGGACCCTTGGGCTGCGCCTGACGTAATACGCTTTCTTCGTTGTCCTTCACTCGTGTTATAAAAAAGCTCTCGGTCACTCAGGTAGCTTTGTAGCATTTTCAGCAAATATCCTGGTATGGCAAACTTTGTTCTTAATGCTCTAAGTACGTCGATCCACCTGAGGCTGTTGAATGCGTTTCGGACATCCAGAGTTGCCAAAAGGACTATACTCCTCGAAAAATGGTTTCCGTGTTGTAAGGCATTTACACTAGATATTATCTTATATATAGCTCCTATAGTTGATCTCCCTGCTCTAAAACCATATTGTCTTTCCGAAAGACCACCAGCATCCTCTACTGCTTTGGTCAGGCGAAGTTTCAGTAGCTTTTCCAGGATTTTTCCAGCGCTGTCCAGCATACAAAGTGGTCGGTATGCTGATGCTTGGGAGGGATCACCTTTGCCCTTACTGATCAATATAAGCCACTGTTTTTTCCATCTCGTCGGGAAGACACCTTGTCTCAAACATGTATTGTACATATTCAAAAGTACCCTGGTGTTGTAATAATTAATAAGTATTTATAAGCCTTTATAACACTGTACTTATTTCCATCTTGTTACCTACTACATTCCTGTAATTTATACATATATATATAACTGTATTAGTTTTAATTATTATTATTAAATAAATAGATCTTGAAAGTATAACATGGTGTCAGGTGTCAAAAAATAAAAAAAAAAACCTTGAAAGAAAGGAATACAAAAATTTATATATAAAAAAAAATTTTTTTTTTAAAAATTAAAAAAAAAGAAAAACTAAAATGTTATCGCAAGAAAATGCTCAGCAACTACCATTGGATATTAAAGAAACTATGGCCATTGCAACCTCTATTTCACCATTAAACACAAACGCACAGAATTTGTGTTTAGAGTGGAGGAATTGGAGCAGAAATTTTAAAATATTCATGCGAGCCTCAGCGTTGGAAACACAGCCCGATCAGCGTAAGGTTGCGATTTTGCTACACCATATAGGCTGTGCAGCGCTACAAATTGTCAATTCCTTCAACATTGACATTGATACTATTTTATATAATGAGTTATGGGCACGACTTGAAGATTATTTTGTTCCCAAGAAAAATACGGCTATGGAACGCCACATGTTCTTCACACGTAAGCAAGGTCAAGGTGAGACAATTATACAATATTCCACTGCTTTGCAAAACCTCAGCATTACTTGTGAATTTGGTAACATCCGTGAGTCTCTGGTTAGAGATATTTTTACATGTGGGTTGTCACAAAATTACAACAAAATAAAGGAAAAGCTGTTGAGTGAAGGAGAAATAACTTGGGATAAGGCACTTCAAATAGCAAAAAGTATGGAGGCAGCCCGTGATAATGCTACGACGATTGAATCTAATAATATTAATAATTCTAATATATGTGGTTTAAAAAAAAGCAACAGCAGGTCCAAAGATAAAAATAAATCAAATAAAACAAACTACCAACAATCCAACTGCAGTAAATGTGGTAAATATCATCAAAATAGATGCCCGGCAGATGGCATAAAATGTCACATATGTGGAAAATTAAATCACTTTGCCAAAATGTGTCTTGCAAAGGGTAACAACAGAAGAAACTTTAACAACAATAAAAACAATATAAGCAATATAAGTCACAACAAGTATGTAAAATCTTTGGAACATGAGGATGAAAATTTGTTTATTGGATCGGTATTCAACAAAAAAGAAGATGTCAAAGAATGGAATGTCGAAGCAACTATCAATAACAAAAATATCAAGTTTCAGGTGGATACTGGTGCGCAAGCCAATCTATTATCGGAACAAACCATAAGTATTCTAAAAATACGTAAGCTTGATAAGAATATTTATAATAATATACTTACGTTTAGTGGGGAAAAACTCCCTGTAGTAGGCTCTGTAGATTTAAATATTAAGTACCAGAATGTTAGTTATTATACAACATTTTATGTATTAAAAATGAACTGTAGGAACGTTATTGGACTAAATTTAGCCATCCAGTTGAATCTTGTTAAAACTATTAACTCTTTGAATATAGAAACGGTTTTGGAATCTTATAAAGAAGTTTTTAATGGTCTTGGTCGGCTTAAGAAAGAATGTAATTTAAAGATTTTAGAGAATAGTCAACCTGTTGTAGAACCACCAAGACGTGTTCCAATAGGACTTTTTGAACCCTTGAAGAAGGAGTTAGATAGGATGGAGAATCTGAAAGTTATTGTTAGAGAAGAAGAACCTACAGAATGGGTAAATTCAATAGTTTTAGTGACCAAGCCCAATGGCAGTCTACGTTTATGTCTTGACCCTAGAAATTTAAACAAGGTTATTTTACGACCAAGGTTCAGTTTTCCCAACATTGATGAGTGTAGATCCAAGCTCACAAATTCAAAATATTTCAGTAGCCTGGATGCAAACTCAGGATTTTGGATGATACCATTGGATAGAGCTTCATCAAAACTTTGTACATTTAATACTCCCATGGGTCGGTATCGATTCCTGCGTTTGCCATTCGGTATAAATGCTGCCCCCGAAATCTTCTATTCTGAAATGATAAGGTTATTTGGAGACATTGATGGTCTCATAATTTACATGGATGATTTTCTGATTCATGCGGAGAGCTTAGAAAAACATAACCAAATATTAGTAAAAGTCTTAAACAGAGCTAAAAGTGTTGGGTTAAAATTCAATAAAAATAAATCTAAAATTCTGAAATCAGAAATAAAGTTTATTGGTCACATTTTTAGTAAAGAAGGAGTTAGGCCTGATACAGATAAAATTAGAGCTATTACAGAGTTGCCAATACCAGAAAATGTTGCAGAACTTCAGAGATTTTTAGGAATGGTGAATTATTTGGGTTCGTTTATAAAAAATTTAGCTGCCAAAACTAAAAATTTAAGGAATCTTCTTAAAAAAGATGTTTTATGGAAATGGAATGCAGAACAGAATAATGAATTTTTAAATCTAAAAAAGGAAATAACTAACTCACCAATTTTGGTATATTTTGACCCTAAAAAACCGATTAAGATGTCAGTAGACGCATCTAAAATGGCAGTAGGAGCTACAATTATGCATGACGCAAAACCAATTGCTTATGCTTCGGCCTTATTGACTGATTGTCAGTCTAATTACGCTCAAATAGAGAAAGAACTATTTGCTATTTTGTTTGGGTGTACTCGGTTTCACCAGTATGTGTATGGTTTGCATGTGACAGTTGAAACTGACCACAAACCACTGGTGTCTTTGTTCGAGAAGCCACTTTATAAAATACCAGCTCGATTACAAAGATTTATGTTACGTTTATTAACATACAATATAAAAGTAATTTACAAACCGGGTAAATATCTTTATATTGCAGATACACTTTCAAGAGCCCCTCTTAAAGAAAATACCTTATTAAATATCGACAAGGAAGTTAATTTACATTGTAACTTTATTATGTCACAGAATAGTTTACCGGACATTGCAATTAATAAAATAAAGGAAGCAACTGCAACAGATGAAGAATGTCAAGTCTTATTGCAATATATTAGGGATAATTGGCCAGATAATAAGAAGAGTATTGATTCAAAAATACTTCCGTATTATCCGGTCAAGAATGGGTTATCAGAATTAGATGGTATTATTCTGATGAACAATCGTATTTTGGTACCGAAACTTCTTAGGCGTGAAATGTTGTCATACTTACATGAGGGACACATGGGCATACAACGGTGTCAAAATTTGGCAAAAGAATCAATATATTGGCCAAATATCAATAATGATATTAGTATTATGGTATCCAATTGTGTGACTTGTAGAAAATACCAGAATGCTAACCCAAAGCAAGAATTATTACCACATGATATTGTTACTATTCCATGGTACAAAATTGGTTGTGACTTATTTGAGTTTAACAAGTCAATGTATTTGTTAGTGGTAGATTACTATTCCAAATATGTGGAAATAGATATTTTGACTTCGGGTTATAATTGCGTTCAAGTAGTGACAAAATTAAAGTCAATATTTGCACGACATGGCATACCAGCTATTTTTATGTCAGATAACGGACCTCCTTTTAATTCAAGTGAGTTTTCAAATTTTTGTAGAAGCTGGGGAATAGAACATATTACCTCAAGTCCCTATCTGCCTAGGTCGAACGGATTAGCAGAACGCACTATACAGACCCTTAAGAGAATGTTGCACAAATGTAAGGATGATGGTTCTGATCCTTACACAGCATTATTGCAATTAAGGACGACTAGGAAAGGAAATTTTCCGAGCCCATCGGAAATGTTAATGGGCAGGGTTTTAAGAACGAAGTTGCCTTGTGTTTCAGATAATTTGAGACAGAAAATTATTGACACAAAGAAAATTTCTAAGCAAATTTATTTAAAAAAAAGGAAGATGATGAATAATTTTAATAAATCTGCTGTAAAACTTAGGCCTATAGAAATAGGGGAACATGTAATGTTTAAAAAAAACCCAACGTCCATATGGTATCCTGGTATGATATTGAATAGGGCTAGAGAGCCTAGATCGTATGTTATACAGGACCAGGAGGGATCAACTTATAGAAGAAATAGACAACACATAAAAGACAATTTGTATAATATTCATGAAAATGTAAACACAAATGAAAATATTAATATTAATGAAAATCTAAGCAGAAATGCTAATAACACTAATGTAAATGAAAATATCAATGTAAATTTAAATAACAACATAAATGAAAATGTTAATATGAATAATGATAACAGGAAAGTAACTAGAAGTGGTAGAGTAACAAAAGTACCAAAAAGATATTGTTAAAAAAAGGAAGATGTTGTAATAATTAATAAGTATTTATAAGCCTTTATAACACTGTACTTATTTCCATCTTGTTACCTACTACATTCCTGTAATTTATACATATATATATAACTGTATTAGTTTTAATTATTATTATTAAATAAATAGATCTTGAAAGTATAACACCTGGGACGTTCACTTGCGATGAGCTTGAGCACTTCAATAGGTACTCCATCAGGCCCTGGAGCTTTATTACTCCTTAAGCCCCTTGCCGCAATCTGAAGCTCCTCCAATGTGAAATCTGGTATTGGGTCCTCAGCTGAGTAGGCCAAATCAACATCCGTCTGCAATTCATGCGTAGGAAAAAGGGTGTCAACAATGTTGACCATTGTCGTGCTGCCCAGTTCAGGCAGAGAAGATTTCGCACCAAGTTTCTTCATTACGATTTTGTAGCCTAGACCCCATGGGTTGTCATTAAGGTCTCTTCTTAACTCTTCCCATTTTTCTCTCTTGCTACGATTTATGGCCAACTTTAGCTCTTTCTTTGCATTCCTGAATTCTTCAGCTTCCTCTATAGCAACACCATTCCGTTTAGCTCTAGTGAGCTTTCTCCTTTTACAGAGACAATTTCGGCGTAGTTCAGCTATTTCCTCAGTCCACCAATAAACAGATTGTGTCCTCGTTTTTGGCGATATTTTCGGCATTGCGGCATTGCAGCTTCGTACTATGGCTCTCATAGTGGAGTCCACTAGGCTCATATCATTTCCGCTCGGCCGAAGTCGACTGATATCTTCATCAATCCTCTCAAAGAGCGCTTCTGGGTTAAGCCTTGCCACGTTCCATTTTCGGGTACCTCTACGCCTTGAACTTTGTCGGGGTCGTTCATCCATTGCAATACGAAACGTAATATATTGGTGGTCACTTCCAGTGAAGTCCTCAAGAACTTTCCAGTCATTAACCGCCATCAACAGACTTTCCGATATCAGCGTGATATCCGGTGTTGTACTACTACAACCTGGTCTCCGGTAAGTGGTGGCCGATCCTGTATTAGCGACAATTAGACCCAGTCTGGCCGCCATGTCCAGAACGTATCTGCCTCTGGAGTTCGTTGAAGACATGCCCCACTCTAAAGCTCTGGAATTGAAATCTCCAGGTGCAGTGACATCTCGCTTGGTATGCCCAATGATGTCTATGTCGTCGGCATACGCAAGGAGCTGGACACTTATTAAAAATAGTGCCATTACGATGCACACCTGCCTTTCGCAAAACGCTCTCCATGACGAAGTTAAAGAGGTCGCAGGATAAGGGATCGCCTTGTCTGAAACCTCGCCCGGTATTAAAAGGCTCGGAGAGGTCTCTTCCTACCTTAACGGAGCTGCAGGAGTTGCTCAGCGTCATTCTGCATAGCCTTATCAGCTTAGCAGGAATACCGAGCTCAGACATTGCGGCATAAACGCGATCCCTTATTGGGCTATCGAAGGTTGCCTTATAGTCGACAAAAAGATGGTGTGTGTCGACTTGACTTTCATGGGTCTTCTCCAGGATTTGGCGCAGTGTGAATATCTGGTCAATGGTAGACTTACCAGGTCTGAAGCCGCACTGATAAGGTCCAATCAGTGAGATGGCGAATGGCTTCAGTCGTTCACACAATACGCTCGTAAGAACCTTATATGCGATAGGGAGGAGGCTTATACCCCTGTAATTGGTGCATATCGTGGGATCTCCCTTTTTCAGGATGGGACAGAGAGCACTAAGATTCCAATCGTTGGGCATACTTTCCTCCAGCCATACTCTGCAAATGAGCTGGTGCATGCACCTAACCAACTCATCGCCTCCATACTTGAAGAGTTTAGCTGGCAAGCCATCAGGTCCAGCTGCTTTGTTGTTCTTCAGTCGCCATATGGCAACCTTGACCTCTTCATGGACCCAATCATTAACGTCGTCGTTAATGATTGGGTCCGGCACAGCATCTCTAGAGGCGTAATTTGTGTCGCCATCGCCCTGAAATAAAATACGAAAGCATGAAGTAACGTCTTCTAAATTCTCGGAAAGCTGGACATATACCTATAAAATGTAGTAGAGTTTCATACTGGTGTGGATTGCATATTTTGCAGTATTTATCTTCGTCTCGCGCACCATATTTATTAGCGTTTAGAATAATTAGATCACATCGTTCTTTAAAAATCCACATAATTTTCTCTTGACTGAATTCATCATTTATATAATATTTTCCTTTAGCAATATCAAGATGTTTATAAATTCGGGTATCACTCTGAGACTTTCTATATAATCGTTCATTTAATTTGTTAATTCTAATATTGTTTAATAACTCCATACTAAAACAAGTCCGTTGTAGTTCTGTCGGATTCGATCCCGGCCATTGTACACTAAGATTTTCTGCTAAAGTTTTTAGTTCTTTAGTACAATAAACTTCTCTTTCCAGCAATATTTTTAACAGTTGTTTTGGCAGTCTTCTTTCAAAATACCTAAATAAAAGCTTTTTATATATTCCAGGTGTAAATTCAATGTAGTATATATATATGACTATCCTCTGCTCCAGTTTCAAGCATTAGTGCATAGTTTGGCGTAAAATTTGGCAATCTAAGAATTTTCTTCATATAATATCGTTGAAACCGATTTACTTCCTCGAAACATCCAAAACCCCACACTTGAGCTGCATAAGACTGTATTGCTCTACAAACTGCGAGATACATTTTCCATTTCATCCGAAAGCTTATTTCATCTTTTTCTAAAAAATTTTTCCATGTTGTATTTATGGCATATTTTGCTTGTGCTGTTCTGTTTTCCACATGTTTTGCAAATTTCATTTTTGTTGTTAGTTTCACTCTTAAGTAGTTGTATTCTGTGGATATTTTAATTTCCTTTTCCATAAAGTACCATTTCTCCGATTTTGCCAGCCTGCCGCCATTTTTAAATACAATTATTTCAGATTTTGATAAATTTACTTCCAGATTCCAATTCATACAATAGTTTTCTAAATTTTTTATCATCGACTGTAATATTACAGCATCATCCGCTAGTATCGCAATGTCATCAGAATACAACAGTAACCGAATATTAATATTATTTATAAAAAGACCTCCTTCCAAGCAGTCATGTAAATCATTTATATACAAGGCAAAAAGCAGAGGTGATAACAGACAGCCTTGTTTTACGCCAGATTTGGTATAAAAGTATTCTGATAGTTCTTCTCCTGTCCATACAGCTGATTTTGTATTTCCGTACACACATTCAATAAATTTTACAAATTTGTAAGAAATTCCCATATTAAACAATTTATAAATTAAAGCTGGTCTAGATATCTTATCAAATGCAGCTCTAAAATCTACAAAATAGGCATATACTTTTTTCTTGTTTTGTATACTTAAACCCACTATTGCAGACAAATTAAATATGTTGTCAGCAGTAGAGTAATATTTGCGAAAACCAGGGGGCTAATTCTGGCAGTCGTGATCGAAATTTCATTCGAATAGAGAATAATTTCGACAACGAACAATTTTCTAATTCTGTTATTCGATACGATACGAATCGAATTTTTGTTTAGTGTTGTAAAACATGCAAAAAAAGTCATTTTACAGTACTGACAAAAATTCAACAAATAGTAAGTCTATGTCCACACTCGGCGAGAAGAGTCGGGCAATTCTTCATCAATTCTCTTTTAAACTTGTCTTCGTGTCCACACTCGGAGATTTTAATTGCCCAACTTTTTGTTGTTGTTCAGCAATTTTTGTGTTTT
This sequence comes from Metopia argyrocephala, assembly GCA_963576795.1. Classification (NCBI taxonomy): domain Eukaryota; kingdom Metazoa; phylum Arthropoda; class Insecta; order Diptera; family Sarcophagidae; genus Metopia; species Metopia argyrocephala. The sequence continues at coordinate 25,322,404 of OY756211.1, read as the reverse complement.
CTTTTGTTTGCTTTTTCTTACAATTTGACATTTATGCCGTGTTGCCACAGAAATACTCACAAATTACACAAAATTTTATAGATTGCCCAAAATATATTTCATACATAGAATATAATGCTTTTTATTTTTGTAATTATTTTAATATATGAATAAATATTTGTGTATTTATAAATTTCCCTGTAGAAGACAAAGCCTTAAAGTTATTACTAGAGCTATTGGAACAGCCCAAACAATATTAAAGTATTTATAGTTGAATACTAGTGCTAATGAGGACTAGTACTTGAAGTAGTTCGGGAGCACCGCTTAAATTTTGAAGAAGTTTATAAGATAAGACATATTTTATCCTAAAATTAAGGTATGTTAGATACAAAATAAGCTGCAAATAATGAAAATCGGTTGATATAAACAAAATATTTTCTTTTAATGTAATATCGTTATGCTACACAATTAAATTTTCTATCAATGAAAAATAAAAATGTTTCTCTTCCCTTGTCTTTTAACAGCTAGATTATGTATTCACGTATTATGTGTCGATTAGACATTCAGCAGTTTAACGGTCATATACAAAATAACAAAGTAAATTTGCTGTCTTTATTTTCCATTTTAATTTTGAATTAAAATCTATTTTAATTTTTTTGCATACGGGCAGAAGAATTTACATTTCATTATGATTCTTAAAATTTAAAAAGCATGTTGTCCCCACTGAAAGGCAATTTACTTATAGTTTAATAAATTCCAAAAATGTTTGCTTTAACTCACCAGGGGGTCAATTCTGGTTCTGTGAAACAGTGAAACGAAAAGTTTTTTATCATTTTCGTTTTCATGAGCACTTTTCGCATTATCATATCACAATTACACTATTTGCGATTCTGGTGCATGTTATGAAAAAATTGTTTCATTCCAACCGTAGTCGTGAAACTTTTGCTTGTATGTTATTGAAATTTTATGTCAAAATGTCAAAGCAAGAGTACGAAGCCAACCGATTTAAGGAAGCGGCTTACCCGCCATATATTTTTTTTAACTGCTTCAAATTTTACTGATACTGTTTTTAGATATTAATAAAATGATAATAATGTAACAAATAAATATGTATTTCATTGACACCACTTTCAGTTTTACACATTCGCAAATACATGCGTTTATGTATATCACTTTCAAACCGAAAAATAAATTAAATCAACACCAACTTGTAATGTGGACTTTTTTGCCTGCACTAATTTATCAGCGTACATGAAATGATGGTAAATTAAGGGACTATTTTTATGTACCTAAAAGTATAGTCGCACACTAAGGACATATTAATAAAAAATTGCGATAATTGATGCTATTCGCTCGTGGTACTCAAAGTATTTACCTAAACGTATAAGTATATGTATATACAAGAAAAATTTAAATGACTTTGTGTTGCATAAACATATACAGCAGAGCGTCCGCCGGGAAGGTATACGACTTTGTTTTGCCGCCATTTTGGTAAAGATTAGTCCTGACAGTTCATTTTTGGCAATCGTGAAGTAGAGACGTGGCAAATTTATTATGGAGAAATATGAACTGGCGGACACCCTCTACATACATATGTATGTACACACTTAAGTTCGTTTTGAAACAATTTTTTTTTTCTTTTTTTTTGAAAAAGTTTGTAGTTGTATGTATGCCAATCTTTTTCAATATGAAATATGTATGTATGTATATACATATGTTTATTTTAACAACCGCAATTGCATACATAGCATTTGTATATTTGTTTATCTAATTGTTACCATAAATATAAATTGATAAGACATGTTTTGTACTGTTTTTTCTGTTAAAAAAAATTAATCAGATTTTTGCTGGATACAAAATGTATATTAAAAATAATTGCAACTATCGCCGATTGATTTTTTGTGCTGCCGGTTTCGCCACTACCGCCGTCAACTATATTTATTTGGCTCTGTGTTCTAGTACAAACAAAACACCAATGTGACGCCATATTTGTTTTGGTTTTTGATATAAATATACGATTTTTAAATACTATATTAAAATAAAAACATGATGGGTGCAATTATTTTATTCGATTTTATTAAATATTCTTTTTTATTTTTGCTAGCACGCTTTCCCTTTGTAGGTTTTTTCATGGTTTTAAACCTCTGTTATTTTTTTACATAAGCATTTTCTGTGCAAACTTGTTACACATATGAAACAATTTTGACAGTTACAGCCAGGCCCACGATATCGAAAGAAAACTTAAGCGAAAGAAACTCAGTCACTCACTGTGAATCTAAACTGCGGCCCACTAATTGTCACTTTATCGTTCGCTTTGCTTTACGTTACCAACGTTATGCAAATAAACAACAAAGCTGCCATATTAACATATCAAAAAATAATCGCGAATATACACGAAAAAAGCGCTGAAATACTTAAATTGTACAGTAAAAAATGCAACCGTGTGCTAGTTTAACTTGACAGAAATGTAGTAAACAAACATATTCCGATTTTGTTTATTTATGTATATATCGTTGGTCTCAGGTAGAAAGGCCCTAACTCGCTTTTTTTTCAAAACTGATTTTTTTTAGTATTCCAATCCATTTCAGAAATATGCACATCCTAACAAAAAATCTTTGCAATATTATTAAAAATAACGTTATTACAAGCAATTGTACAGCATTTAATAAAAAGTTGTATATTAATAATTACAGTATCTGTTGTATTTTTACCTCCTCCTGTAAATTTTAAATTATTTGAGTTAGGGCCTTTCTACCTGAGACCAACGATATGTGTAAAAAAATTTTATGTTACCAATCGCATTTATTTTTGGCGACACAAAAATTAGTGTGCCGCAAATCAGCTGTTTGTCGCTTAAAACTACACGATTCGATATCGTGGGCCTGGCTGTAATTTTATAGCTACACAAAACACGAATCAGCACTCTTGTGAAACTGTCAAAATATTTTGTTTCATTCTACTTGTTGTTACATGAAAAAATGAAGTGTATCTTTTAAATTTTGCACAAAACAAGAATCAAAAACGCTGTGTAACAGTGAAAAAACTTTACATTTCACCGTTTCACAGAACAAGAATTGACCCCCAGTGCACATATTTTAAAATTGGTATAAATTTTGAAAAAGTCACCTTGAAAATATTCAAATGTTTTACTATTAATGCGTAAAGAATTTTTTTGTTTTTTTTTTTTTATTATTATTTATTCCTTTATATCATTAGCATATCAAATTAAGATTGTCTCAGCATCACTTAGTCATTATTGAGGCGAGCTGGTAAAATATTTACAGCTTTGAATTACACATGTACAATATATAATTGGGGTATTCAAACGGGGTCCTATCAAGTCATATTGTCATAATATCATACAATTTTAAAATAGTTTAAAAAATTTGTTGTTGGTCTTTGAATAAAAAAGTCATAAAACAATAAGACTTTTCAACCAGTGTTTACCATTTTGTCATAAATTGAAAAATAAAAAAATAAAATTAAAAATATTATACTAAACTATGACGGGTTGTTTACAGCAATCATATTTTTTCGTTTTATTGTTTTATGATATATGACTTTAAAACGACCATTTGAATCCCCCAAATATTTTATTTTAAGATATTCATCTAAAGGTTTAATTCTATATATGTATATAATTTACAAAGAAAGAAAAGAAAAGTAAAAATATTAATATATACACATAAAATTTAATTATTAATTTATAGGATATTGTATACGATTGCTGTAAATCATATGAGAAGAGTTTCTAAGTCGTGAAGCAAATATTCCTTTATTCTTTTTGTGAAAATTTAAATTCTTTGTATATTTTTAATATCTTGAGGGAGATTATTAAATTCCATACTATCCGTATATTCAATCCGTTGCTTCGTAGTTACTAACCGACATCTTGCTATCATAAGATTGATATTGTTTCTGTTATTGAATAATGTTTGATTTCTATGAAATGAAATTGTATGGTGACCAATATTATGGGTTAACTTAAAAACATAAAGAATTGACTTAAATTATTATAAATAATTTGATTGAAATAATGGTGAAACAAAATTACATAAAAAATTTATGGTCTAAAAATAGTTAAAGAAAAATTGTTCTCTTCCATTTTTGTGTAATTACACATAAACTGGCAACGCTGCACTTATTAAAAAGAAAAAACACAAGAAAAACGAACGCTGCGATTGTATGAAAAAGACGCGTACACCAAAAAGCGAAAAAAAATATGAAAGGAAATGTCAAATAATCAACTACAAAGACAAAAAACGAATGACGGAATATAAAGAATCGCCGAGAACGGGCAAGTATTTTTCTTCTTTTATTCCCCTCACCGTAATCGTCAAAAAACTACAAAAGTTGCCGACTCGCCTCGCCGAGTGTGGACATAGACTAAACAAAAAACTTATGTATGTACATATACACATACATACATATGTAAAAAAATTAAAAATGAAAAAAAAAATTAAATCAAATTAAAAAAAAGCAAATAAAGCAAGTTTACAATGAATCCATCATTATTTTTTACTCATAATCTTCCGATACTGATGAGAATTTAAATATGAATCTTGTTCGGCAAAAATGCGGAGTACCAGTGATCCCTTAAGTCTGCCAAGCAATGCGTAAATCTTGATATAAGCATTTTGAATATGTATTATGTATCTCCAAGGTTCCTCATTACGAGAATGTATATCAAACACCTCTAGAAATAATAAATTAAACAGAGTATGACGCTGAAACCAACACTACAATTATTGAAAAAAAATCCGCGAAAATATTAAAATAATTTTATGTAGGAACTGAAAATTGATTTAAATTCACATTTTTTTTTATTTAAATTCGCATTGGTGGACTAGAAGCATTAAATTTTAACTCTATTTGTTCCCAAATATGGTAAAGTCTTGCCTTTCCGTGCTAAGTATTCAGCAATATGTTCTTTGCCAAGTCCGTAAGCTATGCCATGAAATTTCCTAGAATTTCTTTGTGATTAATTTGTTTTTGACCTGAAATATATTTTATAATTTGAAAAAATTAAAAAAAATTTAACTTACATGTTTATTTTTTGTCTTTACTTATGTGTGTATATAGAAAAACGTTAATTCGAATGACTTTTTGTTTGCAAGTAAAAACTCGCATGACTGCATTCGAACAAACTTTCGTTATCGAGTGGCATCATTAGAAATTTCGATACATGTTATTCGATAACGACTCATATAATCCCAAAAGTAAAAAAACTCGTACATACGAGTAAGAATTCGATCGTAATCGAATGACAGAATTTGCCCCCAGCTTGATATTCAAGCATAATGTTCCTATAGTCAATCCATTTATTTAATCTTTCGTTTAATATACCCATCATGGTTTTCACCATACAATTACTGATCGAAATGCCTCTATAGTTTGCTGGTTGATCAATTTGGCCTTTTTTGTAAATTGGAAAAATTACTGTTTTGGCAAAAGAATCATCTATTGTACAATTATTAAAAACTTTATTGTAAACTTTTACTAATTGTGTGTAAAAAGGTTCAGTTGCATTTACTAGAAATTCATATGGAATACGGTCTTCTCCAGGAGCTTTATTTGGTTTTACTTTTGTTAGTATAGATTTAATTTCATCTATAGTAATAGGTCCATCTAGTAAGTCATCTGTGATTAAATTGGGGGCATACTGAATTTGAACTACTTATATGTTGTGTAGGATTTAATAAAGTATCAAAATATTGCATGAAATTGTTAGCTGTAATATTTGTGTAATATTTGATATTTGTGTCCTCTTATTTCTTTTGCAACACTCCACCATTCTTTGCTATCTTGAACGTTGTGTATTTTTCACATAAGTTGTTGGTAATAATAATCAATTTGTTCCAGTGTAACTTAGGTAAAAGATTGAGGTTTTTTGAACTACCGTTTGAAGTTACGCAGTTAATTTTTAACACAATAGGCATGTGATCTGACCAAATTTTATTTTCCACTGAAAATTCTTCCACACAATTCAAGATCTCTTGTGAAATTGCACAAACATCAATAACTGATTCTCCCAAATGATTTATAAAAGTTAGTTCTCCTTCTTCATCCCCACTTGTTCTTCCATTTAGTATTAATAAATTATTATCAGAACAGAAATCAATTAATAATCTGCCATTGTTATTCATAGTTTTGCCTTTTGACCTTCTAATTGTACTTCCATTATTAAACAACTCAGCATATATTTCATTTATTTCTTGATTTGATTCACCAATCCGTGCATTAACGTCACCAAGTGCTATATAATTCGAAGAATTTTGACTGTCAAAAAAAGATCTTAATTTGTTGAAATCCTCTATCCAAGTAGCAGGTCTTAAATATAAGGGGATGATTTTAAACGAAATATGAACAAATTTCAGTTCAATGTAGATGATTTCCGATATTTTTTGAATTTCTACTTTTATTCCATCATTTACTAGATTTTGTTTAACGCCTAGCAATAATCCACCATATGCACGCCCAAATCTAAAGTTTCTTTTTGCCGTTTCATAATGTAAAGCGAAACCAGGAAAATATTTCTTACTGTTTGCAAACTTTTCTTCTGTTAAATGGGTTTCTATTAATATAAAAAGGTTTGATTGATTAATATAATTAAAAAACGATGGATACAGGTATTTATTTCCAAATCCATTTATATTATATGCTATTTTGATATTGTAATATGTTCCATTTAAAGTATTTTTATTGCTATTTTTATTACTATGGTGATTAACGTTTAGTTTTTTGCGTTGATTTCTTCCAACAGGTTATCGAAATCGAGATTTATCGATTTTATTTTGTTTCCATACAATTTAACCAACTCAGTAATACCGTCATTTGTATCGGCTACCAGCTTGTTGTGAATTTTCCATCCAAACCAAATACCGTTAATTTTTAATTTATCGTCTCTAACTGAAATTATGTACTCTTTGCTGATTGACATGATATTTTTTCTCATTTGCAAGAAAATCTTTTTCTTTATTTGCTTTGTAGGTATTAGGTCCCATTGATGTATAGCCATACATACATACATACATACATACATATGTAAAAAAATTAAAAAAGGAAGAAAAAAAATTAAAATCAAATTAAAAAAAAATTACAATGAATCCATCATTATTTTTTTACTCATCATCTTTCGATACTGTTGAGAATTTAAATATGAATCTTGTTCGGCAAAAGTGCGGAGTACCAGTGATCCCTTAAGTCTGTCAAGCAATGCGTATATCTTGAGATAAGCATTTTGAATATGTATTATGTACCTCCAAAGTTCCTCATTACGAGAATGTATATTAAACACCACTAGAAATAATAAATTAAACATAGTATGGAGCTGAAACCAACACAACAAATATTGGAAAAAAATCCGCGAAAATATTAAAATAAGTTTATGTAGGACCTGAAAATTGATTTAAATTCATATTTTTTTTATTTAAATTCGTATTGGTGGACTAGAAGCATTCAATTTTAACACTATTTGTTTCCAAAGATGGTAAAGTCTTGCCTTTCCTTGCTAAGTATTTCACAATATGTTCCTTGCCAAGTCCGTAAGTTATGCCATGAAATTTCCTAGAATTTCTTTGTGCATAATTTATTTTTGACCTCTGGCGCGATTCAGTAACATATTTTTACGATAATCGCATTGTTTTCACCAGTAAACAACAGAATTGTCGATATTGCTATTCACTATCTTTTGTTTACGATGGCTGTTGTCGTAAACTAACGCCAAAAATTTTTATGCTGTTTATTCAGTTGGAAAATCGTAAATTTTTTATATTGAAATTTTGTAGAGAGATGTGCCTACGCTATTAACCATACATGGGCATACTGCATTACTTTTTTACTGCAATACGTAAACCAGTATTCAGTAAAAAGTACTGATTATTGAAAAGAAAAATCAGTATGCAGTAAATTTTACTGATTACTGGAAAGAAAAATCAGTATTCAGTCAATTTTACTGTTTACTGAAAAGAGAAATCAGTATTCAGTAAAAAGTACTGATTACTGAAAAAAGAAATCAGTATTCAGTAAATTTTACTGATTACTGAAAAGAGAAATCAGTATTCAGTAAAAAGTACTGATTACTGAAAAGAAAAATCAGTATTCAGTAAAAAGTACTGATTACTGAAAAGTAAAATCAGTATTCAGTAAAAAGTACTGATTTGTGTAAAAAAATTCAGTAAACATTAAGTGAAATCAGTATTCAGTAAAAAGTACTGATTTGTGTAAAAAAATTCAGTAAACATTAAATGACTGATGGTAGATACTGTGTGTTTTAAAAATGATATGTACGCATTGCTCACTTACATGAATAGTGGCATAACTGAAAAACTGCATTTCGAAAAAAATTAAGAACTGAAAAAATTATTTTATTTTACATTTTTCAGTATATTTTCTGAACTTGAAGTGTCAGCTATATAAATCAGTTTTTAATTACCCAATAACACATTTCATAATTAAAAAAAGTAAAAGCATACAAAAAAGAAATAATTCTCGAAATTCAGTTTTTCAGTTATGCCACTATTCATGTAAGTGAGCAATGCGTACATATCATTTTTAAAACACACAGTATCTACCATCAGTCATATAATGTTTACTGAATTTTTTTACAGAAATCAGTACTTTTTACTGAATACTGATTTCACTTTTCAGTAATCAGTACTTTTTACTGAATACTGATTTCTCTTTTCAGTAATCAGTAAAATTTACTGAATACTGATTTTTCTTTTCAATAATCAGTAAAAAAAGAAAATACTGAAAAGTACTGGTACTGAAAAATGCCCATCTATGCTATTAACTAGTTTGTTTGAGAACCATTTTTGTGTGTTGGTGCACTTCTGTGATACTTTTTTGACTAGCGTAGTATCCGTATAATCGACTAATGAAAGGAAAACTGCTTAGAAATGTAATATTCTGATTAAAATGTCCACTTGCTCAAAATGTTCAAATGTGATTATAAAATATAGTATAGCATATTTTAAAGGAATAATAAATATAGTACATACATATATGAAATGGTTGTTTATTTTCTCGAGAAGCGTCGTCATCCACAAATAGTTCTTGATACGTATTTTACAATGGTTTGTTAATGTCAGACTGATCAAGGTAGGTCAAGTGGCCAGTTAATCCAAAAAACGTGATCAACCACAAGGTGCCGTTTTGAACCCCAATACATATTTTAATTTAATCTGAAACATGTAGCATTATTTTTTGTTAGAAATTTTTTACACATTCTAGTAAACTTATCGATCAATTTTGGTAAATTTAAATGCGAACGTTAAACTGAAAAAAAGCAAAAAATTGTTTTACGAATGGTTTTCATATTTTTGGTTACATTTTTTCCAATTTGGTTACTTTTTTATTAAAGTTTGGTTACAAAATAATAAAGGTTGTGGCAACACTGCCAAATATGCCAGCAGAGAAAATTAAAGAACCTATTTCTATTTCCTTTTTCCAAACTCATTTTTACAACTCTGGTGAAAGTCAAAACGTTTCGCTTTCGTAATGAATACGTTGCACCAATTTGTGCGACAAACATTGCCACTAGCGGTGGTAATCGAATTCATGTAGAATCTATTAATAAGCAAAATATTTTACAAGAACCAACTAATGTAACTCTTTCACATTTACCTACGTACGATTACTTTTATAACGGGATTTAAAATCGTTGTTTTAATTTTGGAACAACAAATCCCAGCAATGCAACTTTGCCACAAACACCCGCAAACAACCCCAATTTCATTTAAATACACAAATAATCCATTATACACGGCACAAAATGTTAATAATACACAAAGCTCTTTCACTTTCCCAGTTAGTTGACTATAGTTTCTGGTAGCCCCAAAGATTGGCCACATGCTGTTTCTTGGACGCTGAAAATCTCATTCGTCTACAAAAATTCTTAAAAGGCGATGCTCTCCAAAGCGTACAACATATGCCCGCACATCCCTCGAATGTATCTAATGTCATAAACATATGTTGTATGGTCAACCTGAAAAGATTTTAGAGGCTATCATAAATAGTGTATTAATACACTATCAATTTTGTGAGTGAGTTAACTCACTAAATCAATTACAAAATAAGCACAAACACTTTTTCTGTTAACGATCTATATTTATTTCATTACTTTTTGGTTTTTCCTATATTTACATATTCGAGATTACAATACTGATACATAATACCTGTTCGATCAAAATGTTTGATTTAATTTAATTACTGTTGATCAATTCAAACACATTAATTTGAACTGCCCTAATTTTTTACCTTCAAGCACTTGGAACTTGAAAGTAGTGGCCATGCAATAATTAAAAACAAAATTATTTTTACTACTGCACAATATTTTTAAATTTTATTTGGTATTTATACTAATTTGATAATTAAAATAATAACAAAATTAAGTATCAATAAATTATGTGTACGTAATAAAAAAAAGAAGACATTACAAATTTTTATGACAAATAAAAAAGAATAAAAAACAATTAAAAAAACCTGGCATGGCATTAAGTTACCAGACAAAACAACAAACAATTCAAAAGAAATTTATGCAGACTACAGATTTTTAAATAAACAAAAAATACTATTAAAATGAATAGAAAGTAAGCAAGGTTACAAACCTTTTATTTCTTTGGGTATAAGAGCCAATAGAAATAGTTCACAGACATACTAACGTTGTCGTCTGTCTGTCAGGGTAAAATTTAAATTTGCATTTTACTATTTTTTGAAATTTTGGCAAAATTTAAATTTATTACATACATAAATTTATTAATATTGTTTATTAGAGCAAATAATTTCCCAAAAAGTTTCCAATTATTTTCTGATAAACTTATCTTTGTAAAATAATTTTCATAAGTTGGAAGAATTATTTACAATAATTGACAAGATTAATATGTATTTTATAAAAAATTCAAATTAAAGATAATGCACTATGTTACAATACATCATACTTGATAGATATTTTTCTTAGTTTTTTTTTTCTTCCACTTTTTTAATTAGATAAGCTCATTATACTAGGTTAATTCCACTTCAAAAATTTCGACATTGTCGCATAGAACGGATTCGCGCTTGCTAGACTGTTTTACAAATCCTACCACCCAAGCTTGTTGTTTGTTATTTGTTAAGCATTTAAATTCTTCACAAAATTTATCTGAATGCATAGCCGGAATAGATATTAGAAGTCCACCCGAAGTCTCAACGGATTTTCCAGCTAATAGTTTAGAATTTTGGTTTAATATAGATCCGAAAGATAGAACATTCTTAAAAACAGGAAGTTTATTTATAACAAATTGGAGACACTCCTTTTGAAATTCGGCTAAATTATGTGCATGACCAAGTAATCCGAAGCCTGTTATATCAGTCGCTGCATTAGCTTTATATTTATGCATCAGCAAAGCAGCTAAAAGAAATAATAGTAGCACTATTAATATACAATAAAAAAGAAACATTTAAAATTAATTCTAATTAATATGGTAAGGATTCATTAAAATTGTACGAGCAGTATGTATTTGTTAAGCGCTTCTGCTGCATTATTCTAGCACTGAAATGCCCTTTTTTAGAATTAAATTTAAAAAAGAAACTGGCTGTAAATCGAAATCAATTCTGATCTTTATTCTTAAGTGACTGTTTGCATACTAAAATATTGGTCAGTATAATTACTAAAAAATAAATGCATTGTCCAACAAATATTCAAATAAATTGTCACTTACAGAAATCATAAAAAATATTTATATTTTTATTTTCGACTTTATTGTTTGAACACTAATATTGAACTGATTTATTTTTCTTTAAAATATTACAATGAAGTTACCTAAATATAAAACTGTTTATTCTAGTAACTTGATTATTTTATTTTTATGTTTAGTTACATTTCGCAATAATTCTACACCAGTTTGTTGCAATGCAAAACTTTATGGTAATCACATCAACACCTGCAACATTAACTCGTCTGCAAATACATCAGAATTTTTGTAATTTTTATTTAATATTTTTTTCGTTAACTTTTCAATGTTTCTTTTGTTAACACCTCTCCCCTTAACTCCGAGCGTCCTCGTTCGGTTAGAAATAGGGAATAGCCGAGATTTTTGTTGTACTGTTATGTTCCGATTTCATCCTTTCCCATAATTCCGGCATGGATGTGGGATGCTCAGGAAATGTACTAATTACCGTTGGAATAATGACCGATTTGGTATTTTTCTTACATGATGATCAATAGCGCAACGAGGGAGAATATTGCAATTGTGCCAAATCCAAAGTTTGTCGCGAAACCCTTCGTGTGTTTGCTATCTAATAAATCAATAGCTTCTGTATTATTTGTCCTTATTTCCTTCACCATCTCTAGGGATAATTTTTCAACGATGTTTTGTTTGGTTTTAGCATTTATGGATACAGACGAATTAGAGAATTGCATCACGTAGGTCCCATTGGAATTTTGTGGTTCGTTGTCTATGAGGATTGTTCCATTGAATTGATTTAAAAGGATTGGTACTTGTCTATGAGGATTATTGAATTGAATTGATTTAGAAGGATTGTTCCTGGTGTAACGTGGCGTTACAAAAGTCCAATAAATATAGACGTATAAAATAAACCTGTACACCAACCACATACACTGCTATTATCGTGGTAAATGAAACAAATAACAACAACTCTATTTATTTCAAGCATAAGCAGCAGTGTAACCATCAAATTTACGGACATCGCACAAAGAGGAACACAAAAAATAATAAAACTAATACCAATGACAATATGAATATTCCATCTAATGAGATTTTAACAATATGGTGAACCCGATAATTCTCATTAAGGTAAAATATTTTTCTTCATAAGATGTCCGAGTTTGATGAAGGATATTCGAAAAAGTTCCGAGTTATTTGGTGGAGCACTGATTTTACTGTCAAGTGATTTCAGACAGACATTACCAATCATTCCTAGATCGACACCTGCTGATGAAATAAACGGTTTAAGTCTTCATATTTATGGAAATTTGTTAAACCATTGAATTTTACTACCAATGTTCGTTTACAATTGCATAATAAACCATCTGCTGATAGATTTTCTAAGCAGTTGTTAAAAATTGGGAACGGTGCGATGCCTATTGGTAAATGTGGATTAATTACATTGCCAAACGATTTCGTATGGTGATTGCCTGTCAAAGATTATATTTGGAAAACGAATATAATTTGTTATCTCAAGGTCTAGAAATCTCTGGAAAGTCATATTCTGACTTTAAACCCCCTTGCGGACAACGTTATCGTTGCTTATCAAATTTACCAACATTAAGTTATGATGAATGATGGGATGTATGGGATACTTCGGACAAGGCAAAGTCTCTGATTGGGGTCAACCTGGCGGCCTCCAGAACGATCCTTGTTCCCGTTGTATTCAAGTCGACATACAGCCTCCACGTGGCCCTCCTGGATAACATTCTAGCACCCGCTAGCTTGTTAACTAATGTATGCGGCGATTGTCCAATCCCCTGGACCTTAAATTTGGGTTGTGCGTAGGGCCTGAAACCCACCACGTAAAAACAAAACATTCAATGAAAACCGAAACAATAGCCTCTAAACGGACCCCCTTCTATGTTGACGAATTTGGCAAACGTTTTAAGGACTATGATTTAAGGATATGCACCTGGAACGTGAGAACCCTTTACAGGGAAGGTGCCTCTATCCAATTGGCGGATGCTCTCAAGAAATGTAGGGCTGACATCACCGCCATCCAGGAAATGCGATGGATAGGACAGGGTTGTACAAGGCAAGCAACATGTGACATCTACTACAGCTGCCATGATAACAGACACGAATTTGGCTGCGGATTCGTAGTTAGCAAGAGACTTCGCCATCTTGTCTCAGAGTTCACCCCCGTGAACGAAAGGATAGCTACGATCCGGATGAAGACAAAGTTTTATAATATCAGCCTCATCTGCGTGCACGCCCCTTCGGAAGAGAAGAATGATGCGGCCAAAGATGCTTTCTACGCAAAGCTCGAGGATGTATATGATAGGTGTCCGGCACATGACGCCAAAATTGTCCTCGGCGATTTCAATGCGAAAGTTGGACGTGAAGGTATCTTTGGCCCCACTGTCGGACAGTTCAGTCTCCATAATTTCACCTCGCCGAACGGCTTGAGACTGATCGATTCCGCCGCGGCGCGAAACACGGTAGTTTGTAGCACCAGGTTCCAGCATCTCGATATCCATAAGGCCACCTGGCTCTCTCCTGATCGATCTACCAACAACCAGATCGATCACATTGTGTTTGATGGAAGGCATGTATCCAGCATACTAGACGTGCGCACATTTAGAGGTCCAAATGTCGACTCGGGCCATTATCTTGTCGCAGCCAAGATGCGACTGCGTATATGCGCAGCGAATATGCACTGAATTTCCACTACCACTAAATTTGTTTTATTCAATACACTAAATTTCCACTACCACTAAATTAATTTTATTTAATGCACTAAATTTCCACTACCACTAAATTTGTTTTTTTTTAATGCAATAAATTTCCACTACCACTAACTTTGTTTTTTAATGCACTAAATTTCCACTATCACTAAATTTGTTTTATTCAATGCACTAAATTTCCACTACCACTAAATTGGTTTTATTTAATGCATTAAATTTCGACTACCACTAAATATAAGAGGCGATAATGCACTATTTTTACCACTACCACTAAATTTAGTGGCAAATTAAATCTAATGCAATAAACCCAACTCTGATTAAAATACTTAAATATGTATATACGAGTACATACATATATACTGTACACATGCATAACTTCATTATATTGTAGTGTGATACTGACGATTCTAATATTTTGGAATCAGAGTTTGAAGAAATGGTTGATGAATCATCTCCCCAATCTTTTCGTCCAAGTGATGCGGTTCATATCTTAAAACGCCCTAAAGAAAAAAAAACTTACATGTAATGATATCCAAAATGACTTCATATATAATACATTTGCTACTCTTGAATGGTATAAAAAACCAAGAACTAGAAAATGTAAAGCGGACAAATTAGACTAGTTTATCGAGGAGTATACTTTTCTTCAAGAAGATCGAAAACGTTTTTTGAAAGAACAAACCAAGTACTTCAAAGAGAAAAATGAGAGAGAAACCGAAATTTTTAATCTGGATCGTCAAATTTTAAATTGCAAAAAGAAGAGTTGGAACTAAAGTTGAAGAAGATAAAAGAAAGCTGTTAATATTTTGCATGTCCTTGTATTTTCAATTTAAATATTACAATTATAATAAATTGAATTGTATTGAATCAGCGTTTTCTCTGCAAATGTTATGCAATATTGATGTGGGAATTATAATATCCTGTACGGTTAATAAATTAGCTCTCATTCCCATAGAAAGTATGGGAAATCGCCGTTTCCAAACTCCAAAACACCTTTCAATAACATTTCTTGTTCGGATTTGGGATTCGTTATATAATTTTTCTGAATTCGTTCTAGGGTTATCCAAAGGTATCATATAATATGTTGAAGAATTATAACAAGCATAACCACCTCCACCTAAAATTAGTTGATCTCCACGTAACCCGGACTCTAATATGAACTTTAATTTGCTGTTATTAAATACTGTAGTATTGTGTGTTGCACCTGGCCATCGGGCTACAACATCTGTGAAATACAAATCGGCATCACACATGAAAAATATCCTTTTCGATTTCGAAATAATTCGGCATAATCATCAGCTATTAGTAGTCGCTGTGGTCTAGTGGTTAGTGTGTTGGCTTACTAAGACATGGGCCCTGGGTTCGACTCCAGGCCCTGACATCTTCAAAAAAAGAAATATGAAAAAAAAATATTTCTTTCGGCGACTACCTCTCAGCAGTCTTCTGGCAAAAGCTCTGAGAGTAACTAATTGCCATGAACAAGCTTCTCAAGTCTGTCGTTCGGAGTCCACATTAAACTGTAGGTCCCGGTACTCATGGATAAAAATTGACACACACAACATGAGTGCTGCGAGAAGCTAGGCCGTAATCCTAACACAGGGTTGTAAAGGCCAGTTATGTATGTAAACATCAGCTTTAAATAATATATGTATATGCCCATATACATCTAAAATAGAGATAAATATAAATCTGGAGATATTATTTTAACATGGGTACAATCTAATGCTATAACACATCTTGGAAATTTTGCTATTTTAGCTTGAGTGTTTGTTATTATATGTTATACATAATAATGTTTACTGAATTTTTTTACACAAATCAGTACTTTTTACTGAATACTGATTTCACTTTTCAGTAATCAGTACTTTTTACTGAATACTGATTTTTCTTTTCAGTAATCAGTACTTTTTACTGAATACTGATTTCTCTTTTCAGTAAGTCTATGTCCACACTTAGCGAGAAGAGTCGGGCAATTCTTCATCAATTCTCTTTTAAACTTGTCTTCGTGTCAACACTCGGAGATTTTAGTTGCCCAACTTTTTGTTGTTGTTCAGCAATTTTTGTGTTTTCTTTTGTTTGCTTTTTCTTACAATTTGACATTTATTCCGTGTTGCCACAGAAATACTCACAAATTACACAAAATTTTATAGATTGCCCAAAATATATTTCATACATAGAATATAATGCTTTTTATTTTTGTAATTATTTTAATATATGAATAAATATTTGTGTATTTATAAATTTCCCTGTAGAAGACAAAGCCTTAAAGTTATTACTAGAGCTATTGGAACAGCCCAAACAATATTAAAGTATTTATAGTTGAATACTAGTGCTAATGAGGACTATTACTTGAAGTAGTTCGGGAGCACCGCTTAAATTTTGAAGAAGTTTATAAGATAAGATATATTTTATCCTAAAATTAAGGTATATATATATTCAATTCGTTGTATGGATAGTATGGAATTTAATAATCTCCCTCAAGATATTAAAAATATACAAAGAATTTAAATTTTCACGAAAAGAATAAAGGAATATTTGCTTCACGACTTAGAAACTCTTCTCATATGATTTACAGCAATCGTATACAATATCCTATAAATTAATAATTAAATTTTATGTGTATATATTAATATTTTTACTTTTATTTCTTTTCTTTCTTTGTAAATTATATACATATATAGAATTAAACCTTTAGATGAATATCTTAAAATAAAATATTTGGGGGATTCAAATGGTCGTTTTAAAGTCATATATCATAAAACAATAAAACGAAAAAATATGATTGCTGTAAACAACCCGTCATATTTTAGTATATTATTTATAATTTTATTTTTTTATTTTTCAATTTATGACAAAATGGTAAACACTGGTTGAAAAGTCTTATTGTTTTATGACTTTTTTATTCAAAGACCAACAACAAATTTTTTAAACTATTTTAAAATTGTATGATATTATGACAATATGACTTGATAGGACCCCGTTTGAATACCCCAATTATATATTGTACATGTGTAATTCAAAGCTCTAAATATTTTACCAGCTCGCCTCAATAATGACTAAGTGATGCTGAGACAATCTTAATTTGATATGCTAATGATATAAAGGAATAAATAATAATAAAAAAAAAAACAAAAAAATTCTTTACGCATTAATAGTAAAACATTTGAATATTTTCAAGGTGACTTTTTCAAAATTTATACCAATTTTAAAATATGTGCACTGGTGAGCTAAAGCAAACATTTTTGGAATTTATTAAACTATAAGTAAATTGCCTTTCAGTGGGGACAACATGCTTTTTAAATTTTAAGAATCATAATGAAATGTAAATTCTTCTGCCCGTATGCAAAAAAATTAAAATAGATTTTAATTCAAAATTGAAATGGAAAATAAAGACACCAAATTTACTTTGTTATTTTGTATATGACCGTTAAACTGCTGAATGTCTAATCGACACATAATACGTGAATACATAATCTAGCTGTTAAAAGACAAGGGAAGAGAAACATTTTTATTTTTCATTGATAGAAAATTTAATTGTGTAGCATAACGATATTACATTAAAAGAAAATATTTTGTTTATATCAACCGATTTTCATTATTTGCAGCTTATTTTGTATCAAACATACCTTAATTTTAGGATAAAATATATCTTATCTTATAAACTTCTTCAAAATTTAAGCGGGGCTCCCGAACTACTTCAAGTACTAGTCCTCATTAGCACTAGTATTCAACTATAAATACTTTAATATTGTTTGGGCTGTTCCAATAGCTCTAGTAATAAATTTAAGGCTTTGTCTTATACAGGGAAATTTATAAATACACAAATGTTTATTCATATATTAAAATAATTACAAAAATAAAAAGCATTATATTCTATGTATGAAATATATTTTGGGCAATCTATAAAATTTTGTCTAATTTGTGAGTATTTCTGTGGCAACACGGCATAAATGTCAAATTGTAAGAAAAAGCAAACAAAAGAAAACACAAAAATTGCTGAACAACAACAAAAAGTTGGGCAACTAAAATCTCCGAGTGTGGACACGAAGACAAGTTTAAAAGAGAATTGATGAAGAATTGCCCGACTCTTCCCGCCGAGTGTGGACATAGACTAATCAGTAAAATTTACTGAATACTGATTTTTCTTTTCAATAATCAGTACTTTTTACTGAATACTGGTTTACGTATTGCAGTAAAAAAGTAATGCAGTATTCCCATGTAAGTATGTTGAGTTGTTGTTAATGTTTAATTTCTGATGAACTTTTTTCCAGCTTATGGTAACACTATCGTATACGAAAACACAAATATTAAACAAATTATTTTTTCGTCGTTATTGTGCCTCATACGACGAATATACGCGGCGATTTTTTACCGGCGACGTCGGCGTGTTGGGCGAAATACGTCGTTCGCTCCAATTGTGCCTAAAGCATAAGAAATACCATAACGTATAAAAATTATTGTTTCTATTCAGAAAGGTTGTCTAATACAATAATTTAGGTGCAGACATAGCTGCCAGATAAAATGACCATGAAATCGTCAAAATCGTCAAAAAATCTTCAACAAAATATAAATTAGAAAATATAACCTTCTTAAAAATTGAATGGTTAGAATGGTTTTTTGTAAACGTAATGGCCGCCAAAGACGACTTCTTTTTTTTAGATTTATTTGTCTAAATATTCATTTTCCGTTTGCAAAATAATGTAGTAAATCTAATTTTTTTTTCAAATAAATTTAGGTAGAGTTAGGAAAAACAAGTGAAGTTTTTCATTTCCATTTCTAATATTTTTTTTAAATCTAACAGTTTAAGGTTCTTTTGGGCGAAATTGTTCTCTAAATTGAATAACTTTAACTTCGTTCCTCTATTTTTTTTTTTCTTTTAATCGATCCCCTTTACAAAAATTGTCTCTTTTTCCTGAACACAGTGCCTTGTTCTATGCAAGGTTTTATGTTATCCTTGCTCCGACAAGGAATACTCGTCCGCTCACTAAAATAACAATATATAGTATATGATACTCCTGGCAGAATCGCCAATTAAGAAACATTTTATATTTAAGGATAATGTGTCTTTTTTTTCTTTTCTTTTCCTTAACTTATATACAAAGTATGAAATTAGTGCTTTCCTTTGTCTCATGTTTCTTTACAATTTCCTTTTTTAATCTTTTATAAGGTGAAGACTACTTAATTACAGATCTAAATTTATTTTATGATTACCTTTATTTTTAATGAAAACATTCTTTGTTTATGATGTGTCCGTTATCTTTGTTTGCTCTCATTATCTTTACATAATTTACAGTTAAAACACATATTCAACATTATTATCCTGTATCTTATGCATTATTAACTCTCCCCTTTGTTAAAATTGAATCGTGCCGATTTATACTTGACTACTAAATTTAAATTCATTAAATTGTATGAAAAATACCGGAATTTGTTTATGAGATATCGTATTAAATAAATGCAGCAATTGCTGACAATACACACATTATAAACATTCCTTAGAAACATTTGAAGTTCTAAAGAGTGGTACATACATACATATATATTCCTTAAAATTCCTACTTAAGTACAAATAAATTGACGCAATTTTTCGTTTTAGTCCTTCCAAATAAATCTTTTTTTTTTTTAATTTATCCGCTAAATATTCACTATATATGCATATAAGTAAATCACATAATTACCAGTTTTGTTTAAATAGGACATAGAATTTACTGCCATTTGATAAGTCTTTTTAATGTCTTCGTTTGAAAATCGTTCCGAAATTTTAAGATAATTATCATTCCGTTCCTTAAGCCATAAATATACATTTGTAGCTAATTGTGTTCCTAATGCTTTTGTCAAGATAAGATGATCACCATCCTTAGCATTATTTGGCCTGTAATTAAAATAAATAAATTATTAATTAAATTATTATTAGAAGGCTGATAAAGTATTAAAAATGTGTTATTTATTAATATTTAAATGTTTGTACGTAAATGAGAAATTCCATAATCTAAAAAATATTTGGTTATTATTGGATATAAAGTTAAAAATAAATAAATAAATTTTTTGTAACAAAATATACATGAAAAAGAAATCGAATTAATCGAGTCTTAGGCACTTAACAGAAATCGAATTAAGTTGAAACGAAATCCAAAACTTGTCATGCAGTTTTTTTTTTCCGCTGAGGTATGGTCAGCCTGTCCAGGATCTTACCAAGGGTCTGCTTCCTTTGAAGTGAACCACAATTGGATACCTTATGTTAACTAAATTGAACCAAGCTTTTTTACAAAACCTTATACTAACTTAAAATCTACTAAACTACAATAACTGATGTTTTCGGCATTCGGAGTTGCTTTCAGGCTTCAGGCGATTGTTAGGTTGGAAGGCGAAATACGGTTGTTGACTTCAGGAATCGGCGGGCCGCTAATATTTTTAAATAAAATACAAGATATCAGGTTTCTCGTTAAAGCAGATTAATACTCGACAAATCTACGGTAATAAAATAATAAAGATGGTAAGAAGAATTCGGGAGCTCTTGTCGTCGGCTACGGTTATTATGAATATAAGAAGTATTCGGGAGCTCTTACACTCGGCAAATCTACGGAAATAAAAATAACTGCGAAACGTGCCGGTTCCCTAAATAGTCTTTATTGGGTTATTGACCGTAAACCAACTCTCCTTTCGTTGGGTAAAACTCAACCTACTTATTATGTATTTACTTTCATCAACGCGATGAGAATTATACTACACTACGATGATGATGTCAATAGGTAAATATATAAGAAAGATATAGGAATTATTAAATTAAGGCTATACACTTTGTTTTACTGATTTTATTTTATTTTTACAATTTAGAAAATAGAGGTTTCCATTCTTGATAATAAAGTACTCTTGAATATATTGTAGATATAGTATCAGAACTACTAATTACAACCCTCCAACAACAAAACGTACTAACTTAACTACGCTGTTGTAAAAACTCTCCACAGAAATCAGTAGTAAATTCGGTTACTAACATACTATTGGAAAAAAAAAATTAACTGTTTTTGAATTGATTTGGTATTTTTTAAATTATACATAACATATAAACACAAACATCAACTTAAAATGAAAGAAAAAACAAGGAGACAATAAAAGTTAAACTATGATATGAGTGTAAACTAATGAAATCAATGCAAAAAAATAAAAAATTGCATGAGTTAAAGTACAAAAAAGTCAGTTGTTGTTAGGGTAGAATTAGCCACACGATCATTAGCCACACTGATCATTTATTTTACATACAAAGGAATAGCAGCATTTACCGAAAAAAATGCAACGCAGTCCGTTAAAAATAAAAATTCTCTACGATTTCTACGTGGCATTTGTAAACAGCTGGTTTATTTAGGCTTGGCAAACGTACCTTTTTAAGCAGTAAGTGAAAATTTTTTGTTCAATGTACTTATTTCTGCATAACACCTAAAAAAGTACGCTAATAGTGAATTTACACCAAACTCAAATTAAGTAAATTTAATTTGAAATCTCTTTGAAAATCTATAGTGTTTACACCGAGATTTTTTGGCAACTACCAGGATTTTATTTTCAGAAAAATATAAATATATGTATATAATAAATAAATAAAAAAATTTGTTTTTTTTTTTAATTTTGAAAAAAGAAAAAGCATGGTAAATAAAAAATTGTTGTTATTATATTGCATATCTAAGGCTAAAAAAATACAATTTGAGTTGATGTGGTTGCATAAAAAAAACCCCAACATATGCTAAATATTAGACATCAGACTTTAATGCTAATGTATTATACCAAAAAATATAAATCATATAGAATGCGCATCTCAACACTTATCCAAATATTTTAAAAAAATTTTATCAGACGCGGGAAGGAAGGGCAAAAGGCAAAACAGAAGAAAAGAGCGTAACAAAATAAGAGAACCAAAGAGAAATTAATGTGTGTTTTATTTCTTTTGCATTGTTGTTTAGTTTTTTTCGTTCAGCCACAGTACATACAGTGACGAAACTCTAACAACTAGAGGTGTACGAATTAAACACAAATTGGTTTATTTTAATTCAATTTATATGTTTTATTTGGTTTTTCTTTTACACACATGTGCTTATATTAAACTTACAAAATGAACTGTGTCTACCTAACATATTTGCATTTCTCTGTAGAAAATCAGAGATGCACCAAACAGCATTAAAATTAGTCACTAATGTTACAAAAGTTAAAGTAATCGAATATAACTAAGCGCCTACAAACATTCCGCCACCCTTTGAAAGCCTTCAGCTTTCAAACTTCTAAAAACAAGGGACAAAGCTTTGTTATAGGTCTCTTATAAAGACCTTTAGAGGTTTTTACCTCAACTATGCGAACTAAAGAGTCTGATCCAGGGTGAGTACGAACAACCCGTGCTATTGACCACTGAGCTGGAGGCAAATTATCATCTTTCATTATAACTATATCACCAACATTTAAATTATTTAATTTCTGAGTCCATTTAGGTCGCTTCTGTAGTTGTCCCAAATATTCTAGTGACCATTTTCTCCAAAAATCGTGTATTAGTCTTTGAACATATCTCCATCTATCAAGATAATTGATTGTTGAATTATCTATATTTCTATCAGGTATTGTAGCCATTGACCGTAAAATGAGAAAGTGGGAGGGGGTTGAGGGATCCATGTCTCCTTCAAACTTGAGGTATATTGGCCTGGAATTTACACAACCTTCCACTTGACATGTGATAGTGTACATCTCCTCAAATGTAACCGAAGCATTAACCAGAATACGTTTCAAATGATATTTAACCGATTTTACGACAGCTTCCCAAATTCCTTCAAAATGAGGAGCAGATGGAGGGGAAAATTGCCATTTAATTCCGTTATCACTCGCCTATCTCTGTATTTCAAATTGCGTATTTTCTCTATTCAGATACTGGTATAGCTCTCTCAATTCCCTATTGCAACCCACAAAATTAGTTCCATTATCAGAAAATATTTGTCCAGGTCTTCCACGAGGGGCAATAAACCTGCGTAAGGCTGCAATAAATGCCGGTGTGGATAAATCTGTCACCATCTCCAAATGCACCGCTCTTGTTCCGAGACAAACAAATACTGCCAACCATGTTTTATGTTGTTTTGAACCTCTTCCCTTCCATGAACGAACAAAGAAAGGTCCCGCATAATCAATGCCGGTATTTGTGAAAGGAGCGCATTGTTGAAGCCGATGGTATGGAAGTGGTGCCAATTGCTGTTTGTAGGGTATACCTCTAAATCTCATGCATATAGCGCATTTATATATAATACGTTTTACAATATATGATGCATTTGAAATCCAAAATCGTAAACCAAGTAAGTATAGTGCTTGTCTTCTACCTGCATGTAAATACTCTTGATGATAGTATGGGACTACCAACAGTGACAACATATGATTCTTATCTAATATTACTGGATGCTTCTGATCATAGCCAATTCGAGCATTTTCCAACCGACCACCAACCCTCATTATGCCTTTTTTATCCAAAAATGGAGCCAAATCACTAAGCTGATGTTTGGTAGGAAGTTGTCTGTTTCTAGATAATGTAGAAATTTCGTTTGAATATGAGTCCTGCTGAGCCTTTCTAATTAAAACATATTCAGCTTCATGTAATTCGGATGATGTAAGATTACCAACATTCCTCCATTGATCCTTAAACTTACAGTTATGAACAAAACGTAATAGCAATGCTGTTATGCGAAGAAGTTTGTTATAGTTAGAGTATTTCTCAAAAATATCCTCTTTAGTTGTAACCGAGACATTTATATTAAATTCCTTTCGCTCCTCAAGTTCGCCATTTTTCGAAATTGACATTTTCCTAAATGTTTGTATTTCAAGAACCTTTATTTCAGGAGATCCGCACCACCAAATGTCCTTTTCCAATAAATCAGAGATTAATACACCCCTTGTGGCCAGATCAGCAGGATTTTGATTACCCGGTATATGATTCCATTGCGTGGACGGCATATGTTCAATTATGAAAGAAGTCCTGTTAGCCACATAATTTTTCCACCTTCTTGGATGATCAGATATCCATGTTAAGACAATTGTTGAGTCAGACCACCCAAATAACTTATTACGTTCTATTTGCAAAGCATCTTGTAATTTAATCATAAGTTTTACCAACAAATGGGCAGCACACAATTCTAGACGAGGAAGTGAAATCTGTTTTACCGGTGCCACCCGTGTTTTTGATGCAATTAAATTTGTAATAATACTTCCATCAGGTCGAATAATCCGCAAATATACCACAGCAGCATATGCAGATTCAGAGGAGTCCGCAAAGCCGTGAAGGTCAACATTTTCATCACCTTCAAGACCCATCCAACGGGGTATGTTAAGTTTGCGAATGTTTCCTAAGTCATTATGAAGTTCAATCCATTTTCTTTGCAAATCTTGAGGTATTCCTGGTCCCAATCAACTCCGCGTAGCCAAAGTCTTTGCAGAAACACCTTCATCGATATGACAACCGGTGATATCCATCCCATAGGATCAAAAATTCTAGCGATAACCGACAAAATCCGGCGTTTGGTAATCTTATGGTGTTGTGATTCCACATTCAAAGAGAAAATAAACCAGTCGGATGATGTATCCCATGAAAGGCCAAGAGTATTAACTGTCTCAGATATGTTTATGAACGTCTCATTCTTCATTTCTCTGTCCTGGGGATCAATACTAGTAATAAATTGATCGTTATTAGAAGACCACTTACGAAGTCTAAAACCTGCCTTAGATAATACACGGCAAAGATTATTCTTGAGCGCGATTGCTGAAGATAAATCACGTGAACACCCCATAAAGTCATCTACATAGAAATTTTGATATATGGCGTCAGCGACCTCTGGAATGTTCGAATTATCCTTTGCTATCTAATGAAGTGTTCGTATGGCAAGAAATGGAGCTGCGGAAGTTCCATATGTCACAGTATTCAGATGATACGTCTTAATTGCGTCATCGGGTTTGTCTCTCCATAATATACATTGATATCTTCTATCATCTGGATGAATTAACACCTGCCGGTACATCTTTTCGATGTCGGCGCAATATGCTATTCTATACTTTCGAAATTTCAGAAGAATTCCAAATATGTCATTTTGTATAGTTGGGCCAATTAGTAGTTTATCATTCAAAGAATGGCCAGTAGTAGTCTTGCAAGACTCGTCGAAGACTACTCGTAGTTTAGTCGTAGAACTAGTTGGCTTTATTACAACATGATGAGGAAGAAAGTATTCGGTAGAATCAAAGTATTCCTTTCTTAAATCTGTTTTCTGTTCAAGTCTCCTCTCCATTGAGATCAATCTTTTAGTAGCAAAAGATTTAGACTCGCCTAACTCTACTTCCCTTTTCAATGGTAACCGTACTATATATCGGCCATTCTCGGATCTTGTAACCGTGGTTTGATAATGTAATTCAGCAGCCTTTTCCTCCTCAGATAAAATCTTGGACTTGGTTTCAACTTCTTCTACTTCCCAGAATTTTCGTAGAAGCCCATCTATATCACAGGAAACATGAGCTGCAAATAATTTATTCGAAATAGTCTCCTCTACGTTTCCCATTATTACCCATCCAAATACTGTTTCAATTGCAGTAGGTGAACCACTAGGATGAACCTTCCTTCCTGTCAAAACACATTCACTAAAAATGTCCGCTCCAATTATCACGTCAATTTTTGATGATTTATAAAATGAGTGATCAGCTAGTTTTATATTCTGGAAATATCTAACCTTTTCGCTAGAGATATCATAAGTTGGCATATTCTGAGTCAGTTTTGGCAAAATATATGCTGTAGTTTTTCCTCTATATTTAAATGATGGTGAAACAATATCAATTAAGACCTTACCCTTTGTATAGGTGCCTCGATCAGGACCGACGCCAAATAAGATCGTCTTGTCACGCATTCTGTGTAAACCTAAATGTTGAATACAAGCCTCAGATATCAATGTTGCCTGTGCACCAGAATCTAATAACGCACGACATGGCTGTAATTTGCCGTATATATCTGGTATCATGACCATTGCTGTTGGAAGTAACGTACTAAATTTTAGGATTTGATTTTGTTGATCATCTTTGTTCGGTACGCAATATCGAGTTGTCAAAACCCGAGGTCGAAGTTTATCATTATCTTGCATTTTCTGCCGATTTAGTTCTTCTGAATTATGCAAAAGGGTGTTATGTCGCATACCACGAACTTTACAATGGGAACCTTTACAGTTGTTTACAAAATGCGACGATCTCAAGCAATTGAAGCAAAGCTTATTGTCATACACCAGTTGTTTACGCTGGGGAATAGAAAGATCCCTAAAATCCTGACATTGGTACAGGGGATGTTGCTGATTACAGCAAACGCAATTCTGAACAGAAGCCGCGTAAGCACCCAATTGTTCACGAGAGCGATTAGGTATCCTATTCGAAGAAGGCCCAACACATTCCAACTCAAATACCCTACCTTCCAAAAACTTCAAGAATTTCTTAAAAGATATTTTACGCTCGTCTGACTTCTGTCTACACCAGAGTTGATTTGTCTCAGAATCTAAATTTCACTCTAAATGAAATATTAATATAGAGTCCCAATGGATCACAGGCTCCTCCAAAACACTCAACGCATTAATAGCCTCATTAATATTATTGTAAAAACGCTTTAGATCTATTAAATTTGCAAATTTTATTAAAGGTTGGTTGGTTGATTATGTTCAACGAAATTCAAGTGTCTATGACTTGTATGATGTTATGTGTGTATGTGTTGCTGCTTTCAGTTACTGTATGTTATTTACTAATTATGATGTTTGATGGTAAAACACTTGTGTTCTTTCTTGAAGATCGTTGTATACTGCTTCCACAAGAATAAATGATGAAAACAATTTTCAATTTTTAATGAATAAAAGAATGCTGACCCGTCGTATATATTCAAATGAAGAATTTCAATGATTATGATGAACGCTGTCTGTTGCTGTAAATGTGAGTCTGCAAACACACAACACGCACACTGTCGATCTTTGTTTTAAAATTAAATATTTTCTCTACAATACTTTAGTATCTGGTTCGGTAGGACCAAATTTTTGTACGAATTAAACACAAATTGGTTTATTTTAATTTGAATTTATATGTTTTATTTTGTTTTTCTTTTACACACATGTGCTTATATTAAACTTACAAAATGGACTGTGTCTACCTAACATATTAGCATTTCTCTGTAGAAAATCAGAGATGCACCAAACAGCATTAAAATTAGTCACTAATGTTACAAAAGTTAAAGTAATCGAATATAAGTAAGCGCCTACAAACAAGAGGGCTGCGCAAGCATAGCTTAAATGTCTTACAAGCAATCATCCATTTTTTAAATATTTCATGTACTTTCTCTTTATTATATAAATGTTAATAAAGGAAAATATTTTGATCTCTTGTAGAAAAAAATACAAAGGATTTAAGAGAAAAATGAAAGAATACAAAATTGCTATATAACATAAGGAAATGCAGAATAATTCAAACACAATCAATAAACAGGGTGACCGTTCACAAATTTCGAAAAGTAGCACTAAAAGGGGATGAAAAAAATTAAAGTGGCAGAAAAAAGAGGATTTTTTGTAAAAAAAGGGACAAACTATTTAAGTAACAAAAATTCAAGGTAAAAACGAAATATTTAGTTTATTTTGTTCTTTTTATTGGACATTAAATTTTATTTACAAGTTTAACAATATAAAACAACACACATAAAACGATAATATTCATAAAAGCATTTATAACAAAATCAGAGTTTTTATACTTTTCATAAGTATTTTTTGAATATTTAGGTAAAACTTTCTTAAGTTTCAATTCTTTGGAAAGGTACTTATAATCTTCTTTACAAGGTTTTCTGTCGGACTCCAATCTTGCAGATCAACGTCCAACAATTTTTTTTAATGTTTTAAATTTAAATGCCATATTTAAATGCAACTTTGAGTTTTTCAGCGCAAAGTTATATGAAACTTAAATGCCATTTAAATGACCAACCTTGTCCATTTAAGTTTCATTTAAGTTTTACGTATAAACACGTTTTGCAAATAAAAATGAAACAATCAACAATGTTTTTAATTTTTTTATAAAAAATTGGCATATTATGAACAAAACTCGTCTTTAAATAATAAAATTAATATATATTAATTACGTTTATTGTTATTAATCGATGTTTATCAATAGTATTTTTATTTTATTTCTGGTGTTTTATTTTGTTGCAGCCAATCACAGCTGTTTCTGCGAAAAATTCTGCAAAGTTTATTTACATTTGGTGATGCTACCGGCCTTAGGCCCAGTTTTTAACTTTGTAACGACACGATCCCGCTGGTTGCTGGGGTAGTTCAGCGGCGTCCAGTGGTTACATAAAAAAAAACACTTCGTTGAAGTTTGTTTAAATATTTATTTACAAAAATAGTTCTACTCACTAAACTATTATAGAATTTAAATATTTAATAAAATGAAAAAAAAGAATTAATTATATGCCCTAAGCCGGCTAAATTAATATTCGTCAAGTACGACTGTCCAATGAAGTAAACGGGTGTCAGAACAACAATCAAAAGGCCTACGCACAGAATGACCGTTGCTCCAACAGCCTGTTAGTCTACGTCAGTCCAATTTGTCCAATCTATTGGGAGAATCAGAATAACAATCAAATGGCATACGCACAGAATGACTGTGATTCTTAATGTCCCAATAACGGACGTCAGATCAGATTTGTCCAATCTATTGGGAAGATCAGAAAAACAATCAAATGGCCTACGCACAGGATGACTGTAATTCTAGATGTCCCAATAACGGACGTCAGATCAAACTGTCCAGTTAAACCAGTGGAGGTGCCAGAACAACAGTCAAATGGCCTACGCACAGGATGACTACTGTTCCTTAGCCTCCACGTTTTATGTAAGTCAGTCCTAGGGAAGATTTTCCCGAACAACAATTGTAAGGCCTACGCACAGAACAATTGCTGTACAGGCTTTCCCAGTCAGCTGCCAATGTGCTGCTGATAAATAAATTTAATACCAGTGGGGTCTACCACGCCACTAGTACTTCAATTTATTTTTTTTTTTTTTCTAAGTGAAAGTCAATGTTATCAAAGAAATAAAATCGACCTCACTTACCAGCAGTTCATCACCAACTCACTCTATACTCAGTTGCGCTTGCTTATTAATGCAAAAATATTAACAGGCAAATGTAAACAAATGTGTTCGCACATTCACACACCAAACATGTTGTATCATACTCTACACAATATCATTAAGAGAATAAGCAACCACCACTGAGCAGAGAGTTTGTATGTACTCTGTATGTCGTATAACAACCGTTAGTAGAAACAAACAAATAAAGTAAATAACCCTTCATAACAATTTTATAGAAAATTCCTTTTGCACAGTGGGACTTATAAATTCAATAAACAAAACATTTTTATTTCATTAATATAAAAAAAATACTTGCAATAAGAAATAGTAAAATAACGTTGTATAATTCAATGCAATAAGAAATAGTAAAATAACTTTGTATAATTCAATACTATTGTATTGTGTAATTCAATAATAAAATAACTTTGTGTAATTCAATACCATTGGTAAGAGTAACAATAATTCAATACTATTGGTAAAGATAAAAAAATAAAAAGAATCATATTGGTGTCTTGGACGAGTCGGTGATATGGATACGGTGTGGACAAAAACAAGGTCACCGCCTTTTGTCGTCACAACTTCATATTTAAATGTGAAATTAGTTAATTTTAATTTAAACTTAAATGGCATTTAAATACAATTTCAGTTTTTCAGTCATAAATTTAAGTTTGTATTTAATTGCGATAAAAGTACGGTGCATCACCAAATGAAAATAAACTTTCCAGAATTTTTCGCAGAAACAGCTGTGATTGGCTGCAACAAAATAAAACACCAGAAATCAAATAAAAATACTATTGATAAACATCAATTAATAACAATAAACGTAATTAATATACATTAATTTTATTATTTAAAGATGAGTTGTGTTCATAATATGCCCATTTTTTTATAAAAAAATTAAAAACATTGTTGATTGTTTCATTTTTATTTGCAAAACGTAAAAACAAGATGGCGAGAACATGTATGTAAAATTTAAATGAAACTTAAATGGACAAGGTTGGTCATTTAAATGGCATTTAAGTTTCATTTAACTTTGCGCAGAAAAACTCAAAGTTGCATTTAAATGGCATTTTTTTCCTACATAGAAACGTAACTGAGTTTGACAATTTAAAAACAAAAATACTGACAGTAGCTATAATGTTTGTAACAAAATGTTGGAAAAAAAAATAATCTGCCATAAGAATTGCGAAAAAATTAAGAAAATTATGGTATTTCTAAAAAGTGGCAAAGAGGGGCAATGCTTAAAAAAATGTAGCAGATTTAGCACATTTTAGAAGAGTGGCACTAAAAGTGGCAAGTAGATCCGAAAAGTAGCAAATTGATACTTTAGTGGCACAAACGGTCACGCTGTCAATAAAACATTGGTCGGCAAAATTGATTTGTAATTGTGTTAGTGAGCTTGAAAGAGACTACATGTGAACAGTGATGCCAATTTAATGCTTTAGGCGCTATTTTTGATGCTTTTTTATGTTCCAAAACAGCAAATTTTCAGCCCTGATGCCAAAAAAAGAAAAAGCACTAGCTTGGTGGTTTTCGAATTTTTCAATGGTGCCTTTAGTGTTTTTTATAAATTTTAATATTTTTACATTGTCTAATAAAGACTTTTTGCAGCTCTTTTACTTTATCTTTGTAAAATTAATTTTTTTTTTTTGTATTGGTAAATCCTTTGTAAGACATAATTTTTTGGGACAGAATTTTGAAAAGGAATTTAAAGACGGAAAAAGCAAAGGAGATAAAAAATAATTGTGTCCGCTTTACAAAAAATCTTACAGAAAATTAGAGCAAGAATGTCAATTTTTTTTAAAATTTCGCAAAAGGTTGATCTTTGTATTGCTAATATATTTGATAATAACAATAAAAATTATATTATTAGTTTCGTAAAACAATTCAATGTGTCGATACTATTTCTAAAATAGAAAATAGCTTAAAATGTTGCTTTTGTATTGTTTTTATTCACAATGATCAAATAAAATAAACCTTGTGCTCTTTTACGCCTTTGTCAGTTCGAAATTACACTTTTTATTACTTTTTTTTAATTTATATGTGCTTTTTTTCCAAAAAAGCTTACATCACTGCATGTGAACTCTCTCAGCTCAATTGAGCTATGAAATGCCGATCTATGCAATAACACCAGCGTTGTCGACTTGGTGCGATTCGCATTTCGGTGCGTTTTTTAAATAAATAAAGTAGAAATTTTGTAAGTATTCTACTCTGTTATGTTTTTCTTAATTATATTGTAAAAGGCTGTTTTATTTTTAAATATTTAATATAAAAATATTAAACTAAAATAAAAAAAGTGTTTTAAAATATTATAATAAAAGAATAAATACTGAACTATTTTAAAGGATTCAAAACCTTGTTATTAAAGGTTGATACATATCGTTTTAAAATATATAAGTTTGATATTACAAAAAATATCTAGAACAAATGAACGAAGTTGGTTAGTTTTTTAATTTTTTACTTTATATTTTATTTATTTTTTTTTATTTATGTAATAGATATATAATAAATAATACAACAAGAGCAAATATGTTATATGCTAAATATTATAGATAACATATTTATACATATATCTAAATTTGGCATAACGTTTTGTTGTGAGCCAGATTGGCATCTTACTATAATATACGAATTCATATTTAAGTATGGAAAATAGTTTTATATACAATATAATGTTCAAAGTTACTTAAGAAAATTCATTTATAATTAATTTCCGATATTGCAAGCAGTGTTCCAAATAACTATTAAGGGAATACAAATTTTGACCGTTTAGAATGTTCAGTACATCATCCATGCACAGAAAACATTTACCAAAGCAACTCCTTCTAATTGCTTTATAAATAGGACATACACCTATAAAATGGTAGGTGTTCTCAACATCACCTGAATTACAAATTGTGCATAAAGTCGTTGTGCTGTTGGTAAAGAATCTGGCGTTTAGATTAAGCAAGCCACCGCGCGCTTTTATTAGTAGACAAGAAGAAGAAAAATTCAAAGCTAATTTTGGAGTAGTGTCATAGTTCAATTTGCAGTACAAATCATGATATAATGAGTTTTTAGCATTTATTATATATTCCTCACGTTCCTTTACTTTCAGTAATTTAATTATTGTCTTCCACTGTGAACAGAGAGGACGAGGGCTAATAAGGGAATTAAATTGTATATGCTGTGAAATTGCAGACCATTCTTTTGCCCAGTAAACATTTTTTGCAATAATAGTTTCAGCAAGCACTCAGGGTAATCTTGATTGATCCATATTTAGGACTTTGTTAACGTAGCAGAGGTGAATTTTTAGCGTGGCAGTGAACAATGAATCCAAACCAGTTTCAAGATAAAGCATGTAATTTGGGGTTGTCGATGAAAGATATAACATTTTTTTATAAAGAAACGAAATAATTTTTCAACTATATCGTATCTTTCAAAACCCCAAATCTGGGCCCCGTAAAACAATATAGATCTTGATGCAGCATGAAATATTTTTAATTTGTTATTTTTCGATATACGAGGATGATTTATGTACCTAGACCATGTTGAATTGATTGCAAGTTTAGATGTTGCCAGTTTATTTTTCAAATAAGTGGTAAAAGATAAATTATAGGTAATATCAACTCTCAGATATTTAAACTATTTACTATTTCAATGTCTTCATTTCCATAATGCCATTTTAATTTTTTAGAAGTTCTTGTACCAGAGCGAAATATCATTATCTTTGATTTATTTAAATTCACAGTTAGACTCCAGATAGAACAATAATTATGTAGAGCATTTATCATGTTTTGCAATTCAGACGGAGAATCAGCTAGTATAACAATATCGTCAGCGTACAGGAGAATTTTTACTGTTGTTTCAGCAACATTTACACCACCAGGCAATTCTTCAGGTAAGTCGTTTAAGTATAGTGAAAATAAAAGTGGGCTTAGTATACAGCCTTGTTTCACACCAACATCAAAATCAAAATACTCAGAGTAGCAGGTTCCATCCCAAATGCGACATTCAGTTTTTGCATATGAGTTTTTCAATATTCTGATAAATTTTGACGATAATCCAAGACATGAAAGTTTGTAAAAGAGACTATTCCTTGGAATCTTGTCGAATGCACAGGAAAAATCAACATAGAAGGCATATGTATTCTTATTATTTAATTTGTTTAGTTGAACAATGTTTACCAGGTTAAAGATGTTGTCAATAGTTGAGTAATTCTTTCTAAAACCAGCTTGGAATTCATTTAGTATGTTATTGCGATTACACCATTCAGTTAGGCGATTTAATAATATTGAGTTAAAAATTTTACATATTGTGTCAATTAAGGATAAACCACGATAATTTGCAAGTATATTCGGATCTCCTTTTTTTAATAATGGTATTAAAATGGATCTGCGGAAACTCGACGGTATATTCTCATGTAAATAAATTTTATTAAAGACAGTTAGCAACTCTTTTACAAAACACGTTGGGGCAAATTTATAAAACTCATACGGTATCCCATCTTCACCAGGAGATTTATTAAGTTTTAGTTTTCTTACAACAGCCAAAATTTCGTAATACTCAAATGGGGAATCCAAAAAAACATCTGTGAGATAAGGCATAGCCCACTTTATTTCCTGTTCGTCTTCGATTCTATTTAGCATTGAACTAAAATGGGTACGAAAATCATTAACATTTAAATTGCCTAAACTATGATGCTGCGAAGTCTTAAACGAATTAGTTAGTTTCCACCAATCACTACTGCTCCTTACTGAGTTGAGCTTCTTCAAATTCTCGTTGTAAAACTCTAGTTTTTTGTTCTTACAAAGCTTTGTGTAACAGGCTCTTGCAATAAAATAGCGCAGCTTATTTGTAGCTGAATGTACCTTTCTGTATTGATTGAGCCTTTTCAACATACAATTCCGATAACGAACACACTGCCAGTCAAACCATTTCTGTTTCGGCTCAAAAATTTTTCTGTTGCTGTTGTGTATAGCCGCTTGTCTTATTTTAGAGGTAATGGAATAGACCAGATCATTGACAGGCTGTATTGATTGGAGGTCAACATTTGTAGTTAGAAATGAGAGGTTCTTCATATATTTTGACATATGCTTGGAATTCCAACGTAATCTTGGGAGCATTGTGGCTTCATTTTTAATGCAATTAGAGACAGATGTTCTAATTTTGACACATATAGGCATGTGATCTGAAAACGGTTTCGATGCAACAGTTAATTCTTTTACCAATTCTAAAAAACTATGGGAACATATACAATAGTCTATGACTGAATTACCCATTACACCGGCAAATGTATATTCTCCTTGCTTATCACCATCGATCCTGCCATTAAGTACAATGCCACCTATATTTTCAATCATTTCCAGGAGTCTTTTACCCTGCCTATTAAAACATTTATCTTTGGAACTTCTATTATCTCGTATATGTGGTAAATATTGTAAAAAATGTTTATCTACAGTTTGTTCTTCAGCAATTCTGGCATTTAAATCTCCGACAATACAAAAGTCTGCTGTTTTAAAATCCATCATAAACTTTTCAAACTTTGTGACGTAGCACTTATGTTGCTACTTTACATACCTTATTGTATGAACATGATTGTACCAACCATACACGGTACAACATGAATTATTATTATTTTTAGTTCATAGGATATAGATTTACTTTTACTATAATAATTCCCATTAAGTTAATAATTAAATTTACATATAAGATTTAGGATTTTTAGACAACGGCAGCCAGAGTTGGTACAGGCAGCAGTCTTCGCCTTGTATATACGAGGCGACTCGTAAGAGATCTGGACTTGGCTGTGCCGACTGGTAAAACCTTACGAAGGGGTACTCGTTACCTACTTCTCCCGAAGGGGCCCTTGTGGCCTACTTCTCCCGAAGAGGTACTCGTTACCTACTTCTCCCGAAGGGGTCCTCGTGACCTACTTCTCCCGAAGGGGTACTCGCTACCTACTTCTCCCGAAGGGGTACTCGTTACCTACTTCTCCCGAAGGGGTCCGCGTGACCTACTTCTCCCGAAGGGGTACTCGCTACCTAAATGTCCCGAAGGGGTACTCGTTACCTACTTCTCCCGAAGGGGTACTCGTTACCTACTTCTCCCGAAGGGGTACTCGTTACCTACTTCTCCCGAAGGGGTCCTCGTGACCTACTTCTCCCGAAGGGGTACTCGTTACCTACTTCTCCCGAAGGGGTACTCGTTACCTACTTCTCCCGAAGGGGTCCTCGTGACCTACTTCTCCCGAAGGGATTCTCGTAACCTACTTCTCCCGAAGGGGTACTCGTTACCTACTTCTCCCGAAGGGGTACTCGTTACCTACTTCTCCCGAAGGGGTCCTCGTGACCTACTTCTCCCGAAGGGGTTCTCGTAACCTACTTCTCCCGAAGGGGTACTCGTTACCTACTTCTCCCGAAGGGGTACTTGCTACCTACTTCTCCCGAAGGGGTCCTCGTGACCTACTTCTCCCGAAGGGGTACTCGTTACCTACTTCTCCCAAAGGGGTCCTCGTGACCTACTTCTCCCGAAGGGGTTCTCATAACCTACTTCTCCCGAAGGGGTACTCGTTACCTACTTCTCCTTTATCTTATCTTTCCAGGTCATCCGAACACGTAGCAACGACCGAGTGATACCGAACCCGAAGTGGTTACTAAGTCGTACCATACCGAAGACGATATTCTACCGAATTAACCGTAAGCCAATTATACCGAACCGAAGGTGAAGTAATTACCGAATTAACCGTAAGCCAATTATACCGAACCGAAGGTGAAGTAACTACCGAATTATACCGAATCCGAAGTGATTGCTATTGAATCATACCGAACCGACTGAAAGTCACACCATACCGAAGACGACATCCTACTGAGTCGAGAGGTAACACATCCAGCTAAAGAAACCTGACTGCCGCACCGAACCACCATAACCACCTGCCGTTGTACTAAATTTTGTTATTTTTATTTACTATTGTATTAATAAAGAATTGATATTACTATTGCCCACGATGGGAACGAAATTGTAATTTCTTTTCATTTACTTAAGGTTCGTGGACCCGTAAGTAGACCTTGGACACCGTTGAGCGACCTCAGCCTACGACAAAACCACGTTACAACTTTTCCAAATCAGAAAACCAATTCGTACAATTAAGATATTTTGGAATTATGTAAAATAGACTACCATTAAACCTAGCGGCCAAAACTGTTATTCAAAATGTTTACAAATTTGAAATTATATATACTAAGAAACTCTTTTTTAAATCCAAATAGACAACCACCACTAGCTCTACCAGCACTGTATATTTTGTTGGCTGGAATCCAATGTAAACAATAATTACGAAGGAGAGAAGAATAAAGATATTGCTCTTCTTCAACAACATGCATCTCAAAAAGAAAAAATATTACAAACTTATTTAAATATGTTATGAAATTTCCAAATTTTATTGAACTTTTTAAATTTGCGACATTATATGATAATATTTTGCAGAAGCCGTCTAGTTATTGCGAAGACTTATCCATGTTTTTACCTTTATCCTGATGCGTGCCTTTAACACACACCTCAGTAGAGCAATTACATTCTGAGAATAATCTATTCAGGAATTCAGCATCACTATCTGTACTTGCAACTAGTTTGCCCTCAGACCAAGTATATTTGTTGTTGTTAATAAAAATACAAGACTCACCTAGTCTCACCTTGGCCGATTGCTTGCCTTTGGAAATGATCTTGTTTAGCTTTCTTAGATTATATCTCGCATTTCACTCTTCATCAGTAAAATCTTTATTTATAAAAATTTGTTTGCCTTTCAACTTCTTTTTCGCAGCAATAACATTAAAAACTTGGAAACTACTTTCAAGGTTAAAACAAAACAGCTTACCACTGTTTAACATACGAGCAGATATAATATTAATATTTTGCTCAAGACAATCAGAACATAATTTAGAAAATTCAGCTTTGGCAGTGTTAACATTTTTACTATGTAAACCAGACACTAATACATTTGATGAACGTGATCTGCGATCAATAGATTCCAGTCTGGATGTTAGTTTTGCTACCTCTTTTTTTTAATGTCAAATTTTCTTCTTTCAGTACTTCGATTTCGGTTTTAAGTGACGCTAGATCAGATTTTCTAGTAACATCCTTTAGTTTATCATCCAACAAATTACATAGTTTTTCCCATGAGAAAACGTCTTTTGGCTTGCATTCTGTTGTCGCTTAGAAATTTTTTACTGTCGTTATTAACAGAGAATTCAGGTGATGTTAAACACAATGAACGCTTATTGCTCATTAGGATAAAGCATACCCTTAGGCTCAGTCTTATTTAATAATCACCCTTATTATATTTGGCGTCGGCAATAACAATAGCAATTTTAAGGCAATAGCAATTTTAAACAACGGCAACATCAATTTAATGTTAATTTGGTATTCTATAGGAGTATTATGACGACGTTGCCTATTTATCGATAATGTTAATAAAATACAGCACACATCTCTAATGTTAAAGACAGCTTTTTCATTGTTTGGTAAAAAAAATCGTGAAAAAAAAAATTAATAATAATGTTTTCCTTTTCTGATTTAAACTCCAGTGAAGAAGAAATTAAAACCAATTTAGTAGTGGATAAAAGACTGCAGAAGTCGTACATTTTTTACTTGCCCAATGAGAAGTAAGAAGTAAATTTAAAATCATCATGTTCAAAGTTTTTTATTTATTAATTTAAAAAAAGTAACTCTATCAACGTACTTTCCAAACACCATAAAATTGGCAGCGACATTACGATTCTTGGTCAGGGGTTGGAAACGATTATAACCTGGGACTTTCACAGCCAATGGTGGCAAAGGTTTTGCCCGAAACACTGGACGCCATAGAGATAGCTCGTCCACAGTGGATAAAATTTAGCATGACAAAAGCTAAAAATAAGAAATTAAACTTTATTTTTTCGAAAAAAAAAACAGGATTTCTAGGTGTAATTGGTCGTGTGGACGGAACGCACATCGAGATTATAGCCGCAAATAAACAGAACCGCACATTAACTGAAATTTTTTAATTTAAATGTATTTTTTAACTACACTTTTTCTTATATGTAGGTATGTATCTATTTTTTAAAACAAAGAACAACACTAGGCAACACCAAAAATGACGACGACAAAATCATTGGCAATTAAAGACAATAACGACGTCAATTTTACTTACAGAATACCAAAAATATGTTAACAGTGATCGATAAATGGCAATATTGCCAACTGGAATACCGATCTGCAATAAAAGACTAAAAACGGCATTGCCTTCTATCGACGACGCCAAATAGAATAAGGGTGAATGTTACAAATAGGAATTTACAAAAATTGGTAGCACTTTTATATTAACAGAATAGCAGTAATAACAGTAGTGTTTTTTTCGATACCCATAGCCGCTTAGATAAACTGCTTCGAAAAAAACGACATAAGTGCTTATGAAATTAAATTGGGCATTACTCACAATTTTTAAAAAAAATATGTAATTATTTTTTTAAAAACAATTCAAACACTATAAAAATAATTACATTCCTTCACCTCAGCCATATATACAATGTTTATTCTTTTTTTATTTATGAAATATCATAGAATTTTAAAAAGATAACGTCAAGATAAAAAAAAATCCAACTTGGTAGCATTTTTATATGTGCTTAATTTTTAAGCAGTTTTAAAATTAACCGCTTATATAAGCGGATATAAACAAAATTTTGTATGGAATATTTATATTCGTTTCGAAAAAAACACCACTAACATAGAAAAATAAATAAACAGCCGGCAAATAATCTGTATATGTATGTACGACCAATAGCAATAATCAAATTATAATTTTTACAAATTCCAACCTTGTGCCAGCAGATGGAAGAATATGAGAATAACACCACTTCAAACGCAGTTAAGACCACATCCACCACGGCTCTTCCCGTACAGCAGGAACACAGCACCAATAATGAGCCTCCAGACGTCAACAACGGCAGTACAATGAGAGCTTGCAGTTGTATTTATACAGTAACAAATTTTGCGAATTTAACCAGCAAGTAGGAGTAACAGGTGTAAGCCACCAGCCGAAGTAAAATTAAATTGTTTTTACAATTATAGAACTTTCCACTTTATTTGGCAATAATTATAAATATTATATTATTATTAATATATAATTTTTCTTATTTTTAGTAATAAAATTGATAGACGAAAATTATTTGCACTTCTTGACAGATCAAAACCAGGGTTGCCAATTTATATTTTATTTTCTAAAACCCATGAACTTTAAAATATTGTAATACTTTTTATACAAAATTATTATACTTTTTTATGTAGAATCAGAGTGGGCAAACAAACAAAACATTTCGCAAAAGTTACAACAAAGTCATACACTTTTCAAAATTTTTTTAATGGTATTGTACATGAGCAAAATCAAAACAAATACTCTCTAAATGAGAAAGAGCGCAAATGAAACAATTAGCTTTTCGCTATTGTGCTTGCTTTGTTTTTTGTTGTTTTTTTCTTTTTCTTTTCTTTTTCTCTTCTTTTATCCTTTGTCTTCTCATTCATTTTTTGTTGTACCTACGCACATTTGAGTTAGTGTATTTGTAGTACTCAAAGCAAAAACAATACACAAAATTAAATAGTACAATCTTTCTCACTGTTTCTGTTTTATTTTTGCTTTACTCATTGTAAAGAATACAACAAAATGAGATCAAACGTTCAGTTTTGTTTATTTTCCTACTCTGTGCAGAATTAAAATTTAAATGGTGCGATTTTTTCTCCGCTTTTGAAATTTCAAAGTTGACAACGCTGAAGAGAACCTTGTAGTGGCGACATGCGACATGTTAACTGTCAACCAGTGTTGCCAGAATTAAAGTTGGATTTTACACATACAAAGCTTACATTATCCACAATTTTATAAATTACACAAAATAAATTTATTATTTAAAATGTACAGGATTTTTATTTATTATTATTATTTATTATTTAAGACCATACTTATGCGTTCATATACAGTATGTAAATAATGAGTTTGCACATTAAAAATAACCAGCATTAATTTACAATCATTTGTAATTTAGCGATACTTTTAGTACCAAAAATTAATTTTTTATATGTATACCAAATTTATAGGTGTTTGCAGGGATCGTGTAGAAAAAAATCTTGGAATCAGTTTAAAACAGTGGTCTTCACCAGTATTACTCATGTAAATAAATTGTTCGGATATTTTTTTAGTTTTTCTTACTCTCTTCGTGAATATTACAACCAGGGTTGCTTAATTCCACAAAAATTCTGCCAAACAGCTTCTTAAAATATACCAAAACTATCCGTATCGTTAATTCTTATTATATTAGTTTTAAATTAAATGTATTGTACTTTATTAACAGATATCACTTTTAGAATTCCTGGAAACCAGTTTTTGTTTTATTTTCCTATGAGAAACTTATTAATTATAAAAAAAATTGCAATATTAAAAATCTTTCATAAAAAGAAATCCATACGCTTTGTTTTCATCATGTTAAACGACAACCACAATTATTACAAAAATATGTGTGTGAGACAAAAATTGCGTATGTGTTTATGTTTTTTTAGTTTTCAAGAGAGCTAAATTTGTTTGTCAGACACTGAGAAGTTATGATAATAAGCAACATAAACTTATTAATGTTTATATTTCTTTTAACTACATTTCAATTTGTTAATAGCATTTACAAACAATTTATTTCATGAATAATTTTAATAAATTAGTTTAAATTTTAAAATTAAAGGTTTTTAAAACGAAAATTTTCACAAATTTTATTCAAGTTGTTAAAAACAATACAAATGAAGAAACCAATCTCATCTCTCAGTGTATTTTTGTGTGACTCTCTTTGTGAAGACCACTGGTTTAAAACAAGAAAGAAATACAACAAAAACAAATGTTTCCCTCATTTTACACTCTTTGCACAAAAATGATTTTTAAATTTTGGCTTTAGTGAAAACATTTAAAATTTGGTTTAAGACTATTTAAATAATTTGTATGGAAACCCTTAGCATCTATAGCATACTATAAACGATTTTTTATTGAACCTATTCATTTCTTTAGGTCATAATTCTCTGGTATTTTCTGCCAGCCTTCTAATACTGCTTTTTTAAGCGAAATCATATTTTTTCTGTCGTTTAGAGTCTTGTTTTTTCTAAAAAACCCATAGATTCTCAATAGGATTGAGATCGGGACTTTGAGCCGATGTATCTATGACGTGTTTGCAGTTATATAACAGCGACATGTGTACCAGGTGTAACTAATTTTTTTGCGTCAATATCTTGTTAAAACTTCAGTTTTGGTTTGTGGCACCTTTAAATCCAAATTTCTGCGAAATACTAAATAAATGTCAATATTTAGACATTTTGCGGTCCCATTGTAGAGTCTATAACAGGAAGATCAGCCACTCCTTGACTTGAGAACAGCCACATATCATTATTGATATTTTTTTCAAATTTTACGGTTTTGTTCTTTTAGAGTTGCTAAACGCCTGCGCCACACCCTAGACTGTTCATCATTGTAGTAAACCGTCATTTTCGTTTCGTCACAGTATATCACATTGTTCCAATAATCATTTTTCTGTGAAACTTTAAGAATAACGAATGAAACTCACTTTTCTATATTTGCTGTTGACTGTAGTGGTTTTCTCCTCGCTGAATATTTATTTTTTATCGTGTTCTGACGAACTTTCTCGTGATGAATAATAACACCAAGCTCTTCCTCTAACTCTGCCGCTAGTGGTCTAGTCGAAATTCTGGAATTTTGAGCCACTTTTCTTATAATAAAACGCTCGGCACGTTTGTTTATTTTATTTTTTCACCCACTCCTGACATTCATTTCAATCTATTCTCTATTTTTAATCGATTTATAGCGTTGTAAATTGTTCTCCGTGAAAGTAAAAACATTTCCGACAACACAATCGCACTCGTTCCCAGGTGACGATTATAATAAAGCGATGGAATAGTACTATAAGAAAATTTTCTTTCCGTAATTTTTAAAATTTCAAATATTGTAAATATAAAAGGTGTATGATATAAAATACAGTGCAAATTAACTTAAAAAGTGATTGTTGTAAAAAATTTGCTTAAATTATAACAGTTAATCACCGTTTAGTTGCAAAAACTACAAGTTATTAACTGCCTATTAACATCAAATGAAAAAAATCATTTTTGTGCAAAGACAGTGTAAAATGAGGTAAAAATTTGTTTTTGTTGTATTTCTTTCTTGTTTTAAACTGATTCCAAGATTTTTTTCTACACGATAACTGTAAACACCTATAAATTTGGTATACATATAAAAAAATGAATTTTTGGTAGTAAAAGTACCGTTAAATTACAAATGAATGTAAATAAATGCTGGTTATTTTTAATGTGCAAACTCATTATTGACAGACTGTATCTTTTTAATACTTAAATATTTTTACACATATCTATTAATTACACTGTACTAGGGGAAACGTTAATTCTTTTAAAGTTACTAGTACATATAATTACTAGTACAGCACAAACGGTATAAAAGTTTCATGCTAACAATATTCACATACAATACAATTTATGTGTTTGTGTTTCTTATTCATTGTGAGCTGTTTTCGTTTTTTAAATTTTAAAACTTAGAAAATGTTGTTGGTTCAAATATTTTTGTGTAATAAAGAATACAGTGCTCCGATACGACTATATATATAAGCTAGTGTACGGCAAAGCATATTGCGCGAAGGAAAATACATTAATCTACATCGAAATATGGCGCCCTATTTAATATCGTTATAAAAGTGTAGTTAGAAATATATATTATTATTATTTATTTAAGCTCAACAATTAATTTTATATATATTTTAAATAAAAGGTTAACTAAACCAAAGAATGTAATTCCAAAAATATTAAAAAAAAAACAAGTACATATATATTCATTAATGAAATATTTTCGAATGATAAATTGATGATTTTTCAATTATAAGAAAATTGAAAAAAATTTTATTTTTATTTTTAATTTATTGTATGAAATTTAATAGCCTAAGATCCTAATACTGGTATTCTTATGAGAATTAACATCCGTTAAGGAATATGTACAAACACTAGCAGAACTGAACTAATTTATATATATATATATATATGTATGAATTATATATATGTAAGTATGTATATAACATTTTTAAAAGAAAAGATACTTCAATTTTTTTGTTAAGAATAAATAATAAATAAATAATAATCAAGATTAAAATTATTTCTTACACTATACTTAAAAGCATCAAAAAGTATAGGGATTTTGAGGATTTTCATCTCCATAAAAAGGCTAATAAGGTTACTTTTTTTAAAAATTATTTATTTGATAAAATATCTATTTTTGGAACTTCCTTTTTTTGTAGTCCAAGAGCAATGCTTTCGAAGGAGCACCAATAATAGAAAATCCAATACCTCTATTCTGTGTTGAGAACAAGTCTTGACAAACCACTCTGGGGTCATTCGTTTACATGACTCAATAATAAAAGATTTTATACCAATTTTTTGAGGTTCAGATTTAAAGACAATATGAAATATTAATATGTATGTGGTTATAATTTTATATCAGCGGGATCAAATAAAATTTTAGTTGTATTAATTAATTTTTTAATCGGTTTAAAATTATTATTATTATTTAATTATTTATTTTTTTAATTATACTATATAATAATAAGTGAACCGAAGTGTATAATTTCGAGAATTATTTCTTTTTTGTATGTTTTTACTTTTTTTAATTATGAAATGTGTTATTGGGTAAATAAAAACTGATTTATATAGCTGAGACTTCAAGTTCAGAAAATATACTGAAAAATTTAAAATAAAATAATTTTTTCAGTTCTTAATTTTTTTCGAAATGCAGTTTTTCAGTTATGCCACTATTCATGTAAGTGAGCAATGCGTACATATCATTTTTAAAACACACAGTATCTACCTACTATCAGTCATTTAATGTTTACTGAATTTTTTTACACAAATCAGTACTTTTTACTGAATACTGATTTCACTTAATGTTTACTGAATTTTTTTACACAAATCAGTACTTTTTACT
Organism: Metopia argyrocephala; assembly: GCA_963576795.1. Taxonomy (NCBI): domain Eukaryota; kingdom Metazoa; phylum Arthropoda; class Insecta; order Diptera; family Sarcophagidae; genus Metopia; species Metopia argyrocephala. The sequence continues at coordinate 25,277,871 of OY756211.1, read as the reverse complement.
GAATACTGATTTCACTTTTCAGTAATCAGTACTTTTTACTGAATATTGATTTTTCTTTTCAGTAATCAGTACTTTTTACTGAATACTGGTTTACGTATTGCAGTAAAAAAGTAATGCAGTATGCCCATGTATGATAAAAATATGGCACATTTTCAAAAAAAATGCACTGTAAAATATGATTTTTTTGAAAATGTGCCATATTTTCATCAATATATTTTGAACCGCTTTACCAATCAAAGATCCAGTTATACATATTTGTTCGTCATCTCAATACCTTCCATTTGGTACCATATGTAATACATATACATTTCTTTCCAATTTGCTTCTGGGATATCATAAAACCTGCTTATAACTCTGTTTACAATGTAATTGCACTAGTACTTAGTAGCACGTGGCGACAACGTCACTTACTTTCTAAGCGAGAGCTCACAGATTAAGCAGCCTATGACACTTATATGATAAATCTAAACAGAGAAATAAGCGAAGGTGTCACCACTGATTGCTACTTTGTTACTACGTTTATACGCACGTCCTATTTGCAAATAAAGTTATTTGCAATATACTTAACTCACTGTTTATATGTAAAAGTACTTGAAAACAAATTCGCTGTCAGTAAATTGTATGGTAATACCAAAAAATTATAACATTGTTTACAAAAAAATTTCAAAATTTTCTGCTATAATTTTTATAATTTTTTGCAAGTAATCCACAAATATTCAATTTGAAAACTATTTCATTTTAATATTTAAACTTTTTTTTACAGAATACAATATTTTCTTAATTGTTGCTTTAAATTTAATATTTTATGTTTTTATGTTTTTTTCCGCCATATTTATATAAGCCTACCAGATTTTTGAAAAAAAAATAAAAACATTTAAAATGTAAACAAGTGGCAACATTTTGCACCTTTATTTGCAAATAGTGTCGTTATTCACGACTTGTTATCGTAAGTTAGTAAGTTGCAAGAAAACAATTATATGGCAACATTTTTTACTCTTATTTGCAAATAAGTCGGACGTATAAACGTAGTATGTGTTGCTTACATCAGCGAATACGTAATGTACATTTTTACCGCTAGGAAATTGATAATAATAAAAGCGCTATATGAAATACAATAAGTACATAGAACAGCTGTTACAGTTCTTGTCCAAATATTTAGAAAGAATAAAACTTTTAACTTTAATTTGTTATTTATTTGTGCTCCTGTGGATCTTAAAGCTCGGTATCTTGTCATATATCTTTATGCTATAATTTTATCACTGCATACCTTGAAGTTGGGAGTTGAAAACAAAAGTAAAGTAATTTATAGAATATAACGATAATAAATGTTTAAACGAAAATTCTATAATATTAATATTTATTATCATGGATTGCTTAAATGAAAAATGTACAATTACGGAATTTGAAAGAATGATTTCCTGTTGGCTATGTTTAGGTAACTACTTACCATTTAAAATGTACTGCACTGAAGGCACGTGATGCAGATGCGCTTTTAGATCTTGTAAAGTCCCTGCAATGGACTTGTTTTGCATGTAAAAAGATTAATGTTGATTTCTATAAATTCTTTAAAAGCTATAAAGGTGAATTTGAAAAACTTAATACTGATTTTGCGTCATTGCAGTCCAGATTGGCGAGTTTTGGTGAATTATTTGGAAAATTATCAAACTTAGATAAATTTGTAGAAACTAGTGATAAAATCTCACCTAAAAGGATAGTAAAATCAAATAAACTGCTTGAAGTTCCTTCTTTGAGTAATGCATCTCCACCTACTGTTATGAAATCCGTAACCGTTACGCCATCTACGTCATCAAATGCAGTTTTTCCTGGTCAAATCGCTTTTACATCAAATCGTATTGGCAGTGGATCGGAAAATGGAATAATGGAACGATGAATACTCAAATTACTTCTAAACCGCTTCAAGCTGTTCCGCCTAATAAAGCTGTATTTATTTCACGGTTAGCTAGTGATACATACACGGATGACATTAACCAGAGTTCAAATTTTTCCATTTATGAATACTCAAAAACTAACATTTATGAATATTATCAAGAATGCGATTTTTAAAAATTTTTATTTTTCTTCACGCACATGAACGAGCAGCAAAATTTATTTTCTTAAAATCACACGCGAACGTGTGCATTCATTTTTTTCTAAGCGTTCATATATGAAGAGTAAAGAAATTTTTTTATTTTCTTCATGCACATAAATGAGCAGCACAAATTTTTTTCACACGCGAACGTTCATATTTTTCTAAGCAAAATTGTTTCATGACGTTGTTGTTGTAATGCATTCATAAATTTTTTGAATTTTTGACGCCTGCCTGTCGCGAACATGCAATACAATAATTACATAAAAAAATCCCAAATAGAAGAGTATTGTTGTTGTATATACATACATACGTACAATTGTAAATTTGAATTTGTCACTTGAAAAGCAAAGCGAGTATACATGAGCGAGTAAGTGTGTGAAAAAAATATTCATGCTCATAAAAAAAAGAGTATTTGTCAAAATTGTAATTTTTCATAAATGAATATGCTCATAAAAAAGTATTCGTCAAAATTGTATAAATGAATATGCGTTAGAAAAGAAAAAAAAGTAATATTCACACATGAAAAAGAGCAAAGCAAAATATTTTCTATTTTTTCATACATGAAGAAGAGCAAAGCAAAATATTTTCTGTTTTTTCATACATGAAAAAGAGCAAAGCAAAATATTTTCTGTCTTTTCAAACATGTGTGAGGAGAAAAAAAATAAAAACTAAATGCACACGTCCACTCATAAGTGAAAAGTGAGTGAGCGATTTGGTACTCTGATATTAACTATTATACAAAATATAAATTGGGGCACAAAGTAAAATTTTTTGTTCATAAATTTAAATCCAGGTCAATATCCTCTTTTAAAATTTTAATTAATGCTGACGATTATCACCATATTATCGACCCGAGTTTCTGGCCTGTAAATACCTTTGTTCGTGAATACATTAATCGTGAGAAAACTATTAACAACTATAACACGAATATTGCACGCCTGCCATCGGAAAATTCATGTGCTTTAAAAAACTTACAACCTCTAACAATTGCTTAAACTTGTTATATCACTCAAGCTCATTCCAGGTTCAGATATACCGAGAAGACCTAGGGCGCGCATTTAGTTGCCCAAAATAAAATTGGACGGCTCGAAGTTCGTCAGAATTATTTGCCTCCAAAACCCTGAGGTTCCCCTGGATGACTGGTCTGTCATCAAGATTGAGGAGCCTCAGGGTAACAGTTCATTATTGCTGATTTCCGACGAGTCCCTGGGGGCGCTCGAAAGTCGGAAATATAAACTGCGCTTTGGCCAAAGTCAAAGTATTTCCCGTCTTCGCAGTGCCGGACGACCACCTGGATGGGGCCAAGGGTATACTGGACGCCTGTCTGACTGGGACGGACGGAAACTCGCAGTCCGCTGGACAATCCTAAATGGGATTGAATTTAGTTGTGACAATGATGACGGAGGTGGCTCAGATCATTTTAAGGCACACCAAATTAGCCACTGATAATCTGCGTGTCGTCCTCCGTGAGGAAGACATCGATATCTGCCTAGTTCAAGAACCATGGATTTAGCAGTCTAAAGTTATGGGCCTACAGGATAGATCCTACAACCTATTCTACGTCCAACATGCAGGTAAGCCTAGGGCCTGTGTTCTTGTTAGAAGAACTATTAACGCCTTCTTGTGGTCTAATTTTAGGTCTCCCGACGTAGCGGTTGTTAGAGTGGAACCTTCAGAAAGCCGTTATTTTTTCCTGGTTTCCGCTTACATGGCCCACGACTGTGCAGCGCCTCCTGATGAAGTACAGCGACTGTCGGGGTCTCTTCTACCCAGAAAAGGGAACATTCTCTTCGGCTGCGACGCAAATGCCTGACATACCATTTGTGGAAGCAGCGAAATCAGCGAATGATTTACAATTATTATTTGCAACACGGGCAACTCCCCTACCTTTGCGTTTCCTGGGTCGGTAGCGTCAAGTGGTTGGGAGGAAGTCCTTGATATTACCCTTTCGACCCTTTCCCTCAATGTTGAAAACTGGAGAGTTTCCTGTAGCGACTCTTTTTTAGATCACAGGTTGATCTTTTCCAAATTCGGTCCGGTCGTGGTGTCCCTTCAGTCTAAAGGTGGGGCAGGGGGAGACGTGTGTTATTTCACAGGAAACTGTTCTTTCACCGGAAGGATTTCTTGGGCAATTAACAGCTTCTCTCCTTTCAAGTCATCGGGTTTGGATGGTATAACGCCGATAATGTTGCAGAAGACGCGGGAAACTATGATCACTATTCTGCAAATAATTTTCTCGGCAATTAGTCTTACCTCCTGTAGTTAAGGTACTAGAAAGGGTGATAGACAGTCATCTCGGGCAGTACCTGGAGAGCAAGCTCTCGGCTGCCCAGAATGCCTATGTAAGGGGGAAGTCCACTGAGACGGCACTACATGAGGTGGTGGGTACAGTGGAAAAATCCTTGAAGTGTAAGTAGGTCACTCTGGCTGCTCTGGCTCAATAAAGATATTGAAGGTGCCTTCAACAATGTAAGGACTGTATCTAATGCTTTGAGGGACTTAGGGGTGAAAAGATATATCTATCTTCGGGTCGCTTCTGTGCTTGGATGCAGGGAAATTAATGCGGTGCTAGCGGGGGCCAAGATCACAAGATTTGTGAACAGAGGAACAACCCAGGGTGGTGTTCTTTCCCCCTTCTATGGTTAGTCGTCGTTAATAACATCCTATCCGTGATTAATAGCTGTTTAGTTAAGGTAGTGGCTTATTCTGATGACCTGGTCCTGTTGGTTTCAGGACCGTTCTCTTCAGTTATGAGTGAGATCTTGGAGGGTGATTTAGGTAAGCTGGGTGATTGGGCCGTCAGGTGTAGTCTTCGGGTTAATCCTGTTAAAAGTCAGCTCATGCTATTCACTAGAAGTAGAGTTGTCACGACTGGTTTTCGAATTATTCGAAAACCGTTTTTTCCATTTTCCCGGTTTTTTTAAACCGGTTTTAAAAAAGTGGCGGTTTTCGAGTTATTCGAAAAACCGGTTTTTTAGTGTCGAATTAGTCTCAATTCAAACGGACATAAAGCCATAATTTTGATATGGCCTTAAGTCTCATATCAAATTTAGTGGAATGGGACATAAAGCCATTATGATTTTATGTCCCATTTGATGTTTTGAGTTATAAATGCTTTATTTCACTTAATAGGCCTATTCATCTATGAAATTAATGATTTAAAAAAATTAAAAATTTGTAGGCTCCAGGAATTAAAACTGCAAACATTTTGTAAAAGGAAAAATTAATAGTTTTCCACTAAAATTTTTTCTTTTCCAGAATGTTTACTTCTGTAAAATATAAAGAGCAATATACATATACAATCTATATAAGGTTATATAATTTTTTTTTTTGTTTTTGGAACTTAAGCATATTTCTTATAAATGAAATTAACAAAAAATAAAATAAAATTTTTCCTTCAACAGTATGTTAACAATGTTAATGTAGTTAATTAAATTAATTATAAATATATAACTTTTAAGAAAAAAATAACATACATATATAAATATGCTATATAAAATAACATATAATATTATGCGACAAATTGGGCATAACGTTTTATTTCCTTTTGATTTACTTGCTTCATTTAATTGTTGATAGCAAGGCTGGCAAACCTTAAAATGCTTACATGGATTAAACACTAATTGCCTTTCCTTATCGAAGCAAATTACGCATAACAGAGTTTCTTTAAGGTTATTATTGTTTTTCGTACAATTTTCTTCTAGATTTTCTTTATTTTCATTTTCAAACTCATCATCGGATGTATGGACTTCATTAATGTTGTTCTCTGCAATCATGAAATTTTAAATTTTTGAAAACTGTGTGAGAGTTTCCATCAAAGACAATTGATCAAAAATCGTTATCAAAAATATGGCTTTATGTCTCATTTTCGAAAAAAAATTTATGGCGTAAAGTCCCATTATTTTGAGACTTTTTGGCATATGCCCTTATGTCTCAATGGAATGGGACTTAACGCCATATGGCTTTATGTCCTATGGCTTTATGACACCCCCAGCGTTTAAAAACTTCAAAAACTTGCCATTGTTTTGACTGCTGCTTCGACTTTGACTTTTAAAAAATTAAACAGTCGCACTTAAAGCAGAAGTTAAAAACGAATATTAATAAACAATGAAAAACTTCAAACGCAGACAAGTTCGCAAGTTTTTTGTTCGATTGACTTCAACTGCACGTTAATGCCGAAGTTAAAGGCAAAGACAAAATACAAAAACTAAAACTGTAAGAAAACGCATAACTTCAAACGCCGACAAGTTTGAAAGTTTTTCGTTTGATTGACTTCAACTGTAGAAGAAGAAAGAAGAAAAAACAAAAACTGCAATATAACCATACGTACGTATGTTTATTATCTGCATTGCCAAACATAAGTATAACATTGTTTATTGTTTTGCCTTTAACTTCGGCATTTACGTACAGTTGAAGTCAAATGAAAAACTTTCGAACTTGTCGGCGTTTGAAGTTATGCGTTTTGTTACAGTTTTAGTTTTTTGTGTTTGCCTTTAACTTCGGCATTAACATACAATTGAAGTCATTCGAATTAAAAACTTGCGAACTTGTCGGCGTTTGAAGTTTTTCATTGTTTATTAATATTCGTTTTTAACTTTTACTTTAACTGCGACTGTTTAATTTTTAAGAAGCGTAAGCTGAAATAACTTCAAAAACTGTAAGTTTAAACACTAAAAACTCGCAGTAATTGAAAAGCTTCACGACTTTTGCTACTTTGACTTTTTTTTTTTTTTATTAAGACCAATACTCAGGGGTAAACCCCTACTCATGCAGTGTACATTGTATTGGTGAGCGTCTTCAGTAGATTAGCTGTTATCCTCCCAGAAGGTGGCGCTGTACTCCTGATCATTGGTTTCTGGTGGAATAGATTAGAAATGTCAGGGGGCGGTTACTTGCAGATGGTCTTGCTGGAGGGGGGGGGGGGGGGGGGAACCTCTTATTTTATTAAATTTAATTTTTAATTTAAATTGTAATTTTAGAAAACCGCAAATATTTATTTTTATAATTTTGTCCTTCGCTGGAATTGAACCTTGGTCGTGTGAGTTTCTGTGCAAGCGCTCTACCAGTATGCCACGACCCCCCCAGCTTTTCAAACACTGGACACCCCACCTATAAATATTTTACTGCTTTTTTTCTAGCAAATGTATATTACGTATGCAACTCTTTTTTTTATGCCATCATTTTACTATGAATTGCGATACAAATAACTACAACACAAAGAAGAATTGGCAAATAGTTATTTTAGAAGTAAATGCAATTTTTTTTTCTATATTTGATGTGTTAAAATGAGTTCTATTGCTTGGCAATATTTTAAAATAGTGAATGAAAAGGACAAAGCTCAATGTTAAAAATGTCCTAAAATATTATCGTGTAATGTGCTTCAACTTCCACCCTACTAAATCATTAAAAAAAATTCATAAAATAAAAATTGAAGCTGAAAATAATCCTTCCACATCGCAAGCAATAATTCAGAAAACAATTTCATTTGTTTCCCCGCATTGCACAAAAACCAAAACAGCTGCAGAAATTTTAGCGCAATGTGTTGCTGAAGATGGGCTTTCGTTAATTCTTTAAGAAAGTCGAAAATGGCAAAAGCATACTTAAAATCCCTTAACTTAGAAATGCCGTCTAGTACTACAACGATATGGAAAATGATAAATGAATTCTATCAACAAAAGCAAAAAGAATATTCTCAATTATTTGAAATGAAAAAGCAAAACAATCATAAGTTTTCTATTGTTGTGGATGAGTGGTCAGATGTATCAAATATAAAATATCTTAATGTTAGCGTTAGATATACATAATATATGAAATGTATTGCTTTGGAGATAAGCATGTCTCTATGGCCATTTCGTCTCTGCTTAAGAGACTCGTCAGGAGACTTTTTCCCAAAGGTGGTAGCCTTAGATGCATAAATGACGATGGAGAAAACCTGGAGGTAAAAAGATGTTTGTTTACATCATATATTTTGAATATTCTAATTGGTCTTTAAAATAGGATTTTAATTTAGGACTGGAACGATCTGTACTTAGAGCAACTGCCGACAATTTATATTTTTACGTGAGGAAGAAACTAAACGAATTTAGTTTGGATTTATGTAAAGATATAGTGGCTTCAACACATGATGGTGCTGCGGTCATGAAGGAATTCGGAACTATTATTTCAGCTATAAGCCATTTATGTTATAATCATGCCATTCACTTATGTGTTATAGACACTTTCTATAAAAAGGGTAATTTGGGAAATGATTACTATGAAGCTGACGATTTTGATAAGTCTTCAGAGTTTAGCAGTTCATCTAATGAAACTATATTGTCAATGGAAGTTGAACTGGTAGCTGATATCGAAACAACCATTACGAAATTAAGAAAATGTCATGAATAACGGCAGAAATTGCAATATTACGTAAAAAAGGAAATAGGCCATCAGTTGCTTCTTCAACTAGATGTTAAACATCGTTGGAACTCGTTATCATCGATGATATCAACATTTTTAAAAATCAAATCTTGCGTTAATCATACTTTATTAGATTTACATTTAGAAACATTTTTCGGAACTATTATTATTAGAAAACGTTTGAAACACATTAAAGCCCTTAGAAATTTATGTAAAAAAATTGTCAAGTGATAAGGTAACACTTTTGGATGCAGAAGGAATATTTAAATTTTTAGTAAAAACTTTAAAAAAACAAGGTAACACTATGTCCCAAAATATATTATCGTCGTTGATACAAAGAATATTAGAAAGACGAAATACAGTTTTAAGTACACTTTTGTTATATTTACACTCTGGTACTTTTCCTGTATCAAGGGAACATATAACATATTCTTCTAGATCTCAAGCAATTGGTATGGCAGAAGAGTTGTATGATAGACTTTTTTCTGACTATCAACAATCAGACTCACAAGACAGTTCGAAATCAGATTTAAAAAGTGAGTTTCAAAATTTAGAAAAGGAACTCAATATTACTTTAAATGAGTTGCAAAAGCAACAAATTACCTAATGATAGTAATTTAAATGAAGACTTTGATTACTTAGATAAATTTTCCAAAAAGATCTAAAAAACTAAATCAGTTATATACAGCGCTACTCACAATTAACCCAACTTTTACAATAAGTGTTTAGACTGCCCAGAATGGGTAGTCAAACTCTTGACCTCTCATCCAGGGTCAAGTATCTAGGTGTAATACTGGACCCCAATCTCTATTGGAGGCTCCATGTAGAAGAGCGGGTGAAAAAGCCTATGTGGCTTTTTACTCTTGTAAATCTATGTTTGGCCGAAGATGGGGACTCAGACCTCATATGGAGCTCTGGATGTACAATCAGGTGGTCTTGCCAATTCTAACCTATGGTTGCTTGTGTAGTGGATAGCCCTTCGCAAAGGCCATATTGTCACTAAGCGGGAAAGAGTGCAGAGGACTGCGTGTATAGGCATCACTGGGGCCTGCAGGACTTGCCCCAATGCTGCTCTGAATGTCATTCTACACCTACTGCCTGTAGATCTTTAGGCTATGTCGATTTCAACTCAGAGTGCGATCAGATTGAGGGAGCTGGGCCTCTGGGGACGATTTTCAGGTGGCATAGTAATATTCTAGGGCTACTCCCTCCCCATATAAGGGATTTACGTACTGACCTGCCCCTCCGGTAGTTGGACTTTGGGGGTGTGATAGGGTTTTCCTCCCCAGTAGGGAAGAATGGGCATTGGGAAGGATTGATATGGGTCCCGGTGTTTCAGTCTTCACGGATCGCTCTAAAATGGATTCCGGCGTGGGGGATGGTATTTTCTACGAGTCTACCAAACTGGCAGAATCTTTTAGATTGCCGGACACATGCAGCATTTTTCAGGCCGAGGTGTTTGCGAACATGCAAGTATTGAGAATACTGAGGTAACGATGCATAGGGGGTGAAGTTAGCGTTTTTTCTGATAGACAAGCTGCTATTAGAGCTCTGTCTTCCCCAATGGGAAATTCTTCTTTCGTCCTTCGCTGTAAGGAGGAGCTGAAGCATCTTGGGGACGCTTGTGACCTCTCCTAGGTCTGGATTCCAGGTCATAGGGATATCCTGAGAAATGAGACGGAAGATTAGCTTGCGAGGGAAGCTTCTGCCGGAGGGGAATATGTTGCTTCCTAACCGGATGTCCACTACTCTATGACTGCCATTACGGAAAAGAAGCGAGGGAAGGTTCTGCCGGAGGGGAATATGTTGCTTCCTAACCGGATGTCCACTACTCTATGACTGCCATTACGGGGTAAGATTCTGGGAATCTTGGGGATTCCTCGACAGTCCTTGTCCAAACTTATAGCGGTGTATACGGGTCACTGGCTGATCGGTAGATACGCAGAGAGGTTGGGCCTTCCCTTTAATCTGCACTGCAGAAGTTGAGAGAATTCTTCCAAGCGGGAGACCGTGGAACATTTTCTTTGCGATTGCCGAGGTCTGGCAGTCAAACGTTTGAAGTTTTTTGGGGTGCCCCTTTTCGACGGCTTGGCGCAATCTGCAAACCTGGGCTCCCTTTACTTAACTTTATAGGCAACTCTGGTCGACTGTAGTTCTTTTCCTACTTTTAGGTAACATCAGTTTAGTCCTGCAATGGTTTCAAAACGGCACCTTATGCTAATTGTAGTTGATAAAGTTTTCGGATTAACTGGCCATTTCACCTACCTACCTTCAAAAAGGGAAATTTAGAGACATTATCCACGACTATAAAAATTCGGATGTATCCAGAGCGTGATCTAGGATAAGGACCCGAAAAGTCAATAAATAATGTCTGGAAAAATCTCTGAGTATCAGATGATTTACCCATAGCTGGTCTAAGAATTTGGTTAAGATGTTTAGAAGATTTGAATATTTCACAACTATTCACATACTCTTTTACATCCGCTACAAAAAGTAGAATTGACGAATGCGATAAAAAATCTTATTAATTCCGCAATGAGATGACAAAGGGTGATCATGTGCACATTTCAAAATGTCGGAATCTATTCTTTAGGAACCCATATTTTCTATGACAAGTCATAAACGAAAAGACCGGTGTTATTATAAGAATCATATAATGCAAACAAATCTATAGAGGACAAGGTATTGGCCGTAGATAATGTATCAGGAACTACGTTCAAGCTACTGAGTCTATGCTGAATGTAAAACTTGAAGCCTTGCAGCTTCAAAGCCCATTGAGCCAACCGAGAACTAAGGTCTGTCTGAGACATGAGCCATTATAATTACGCATGGTCGGTAATGACAGTGAATTCATGCCCTTCGACATACGCTCCGCATCTTTTTGAACCAATACACCTCCTATTCCCGTTCTACTAGAATCACAGGGTATGAAAAACGGCTGTGAGAAATCTGGACTATGCAAAACGGGGGCTGAGCTCAAACGGGATTTTGGTAAATCAAAAACTTCCTGAGCCTCATTATTCCATATAAATTTCCGTTTACCTTTCAACAAATCAGTAGGAGGCACGGTAATTCAAGCGCAGTTCCGGATAAACTTCCGGTACCTGAACTAGGAATCCGGAATTCGGTAATAGCAGAAACTTTCTCCGGGTCAGTACGAGTAATTTCCTTACCTACCAAATAACCAAGATACTTCACTTCGGAGACACAAAATTTACTTTTCTCTATATTGATCGTCAACCCTGCCTCACGTAATCTTCGAGCTACAGTTCCCAAGACCTCAAGATGCCTATCAAATGAATCCGATATTACGAGCAAGTCGTCGAGATAAACAAACACTTCAGTTTACACACATGGTGGAATAACTTTATCCATAAGGCGCGACATCGTTTGGGAGCATTACAAATCCCAAACGACATGACCCTGTAGTGATAAAGGGGCCTCCCCGGGACTGAAAATACAGTTTTCTCCTTTAAACCAAAATCCAATTTGCCAAAAGGCATCCTTAAGGTCCAGAGAGGTAATAAATTCGGCTTTCGGTAACCTGCTTAAAATTCCGTCTATCTGTGGTAATGGGTTGGCATCTCCGACTGTAACATAATTTAGTTTCCGGCTATCTAAACACAGTCTATCCTTCCCTGGCTTAGGGTGGAGTACAACAGGAAATTACCATGATCTGTTCGACTTCTCAATGATGCCTAATGCAAGCATCCTATCCAATTCCTGGTATATAAGCTTTACAATGACCGGTGAAACTGGGTAATGGCTCTGTTTGATCGGTTTAGCTTCTCCAGTGTCAATTATATGAGAAAGAATATTTGTCCTGTCTAAGCCTTCCATTGCAAATGATGGAAATAAGTTGACAACCTGATTCAATTTTTAATTCTGAACAGCAGTTAACATCAGACTTCTAATCTCATTCAAATCAGAATTTTAATTCAAAATACTTAAAGCAGTTAAACCCGTTGGTAAAGAAAAGAGTTAAAAAAAAATCAATTCCTAAGAACAAATCACTACTCAAAGAGGAAATTATAAAAACAGTCATGGGATTCTCAATATCCCTAAATGAAATAACAGTCTCCACAGAGCCAACTACATCCTGAATAAATCCATCAGGCGTTTTAATAGTAGACTTTAATTTACGGTAAGGAAAGTCAGGTTCTAAAAATGATTTCGTTGCCTTAGAGCCAATGCAACTAATTGAGGCTCCTGTATCCATCAGTCCAAGCATTTTCTGATTAAATATGTCTTCGGCATATGCTCTTACATCTCCTGACTTAATCAACAGGGAACAAGTTAATGTCTTTCTAACATCCTTAACCTTTTTCCAAAATAAACGCATACGTTGGGACGATCGATTAACCTTTTTATTATCGTTAAAAATTGTATTACGAGTTTGATAATATTCCTTTAATCTAATATGAAAGGGCTTGAATAAGTGGTACGGCATTGATTCATCATAACTTATGTCAATTCCGGTGTTATTCACTTTAATGCTGGTTTTATTATTTTGACAATTGTACTCCATGCTTTCTACCCATATCGTGTATGAAAAATTCTCGACGCCTACAAATATCACGCAATTCTTCTACACTATTTATTTTCAAATTGAGAATTTCATGTTGAATATCTGGAAGGAGATTACGACGTAAGATTTCAGCTAATGATTTTTCATGCAATGGCACAACTAACCTATCAGTTAATGTAACAATGGACTCATAAAAACCATCAAAAGATTCGTTAACTTTCTGTTCTCTATCTCTGATCAGTTCGCGTATATCAATATCAGTTCATGTTTCTTTAAAGCAACACACAATTCTGGCCAAGCGAGCCTCAAGCGAGCTTTTCATATATTATGAAAATTATCAATCGCCAACAGATTTTGGAAATTTAGCTGCCGCATCAGATAAACTAATGGATGCAAGCAAAAAACACATTTTAATATTTCATAATGGCTTCAAATCTGAACCTGAAAAAATTGGTATAAAATCTTTTATTATTGAGTCATGTAAACAAATGGTTTGCCGACACTTGTTCTCAACACAAAATAGAAGGTATTGGATTTTCTATTATTACTACTCCTTCGAAAACATTGCTCTTGGACTATAGATCAAAGTTAACTGTAATGAATTTTTTTGGTAATCAAAGGAAAATTGATGTCCGTGAAAAATTTTGTTCGAAACTATAAGTTTGCCCGAATATACCTTATATGCCATAATGTAGGCCAGACTATCCCGCATCACATTCCACTTTCCGAATTTTGGCACAATTCACACAGTGGGCTACAATGGGCAAAAGGTGTATTGAGTGTATTGACTTCGAAATGGTTTTTGAAAAATTTTGTTCGAAACTATAAGTTTGCCCGAATATACCGTATATGCCATAATGTAGGCCAGACTATCCCGCATCACACCCCACTTTCCGAATTTTGTCACAATTCACACGGTGTATTGAGTGTATTGACTTCGAAATGGTTTTTGAAAAATTTTGTTCGAAACTATAAGTTTGCCCGAATATACCGTATATGCCATAATGTAGGCCAGACTATCCTGCATGACACCCCACTTTCCGAATTTTGTCACAATTCACACAGTGGGCTACAATGGGTAAAATGTGTTTCATTAAAGGTTCTTTAAAAATTTTATTGTTTATATGTCCAATTCATATTTAATTTAATTATTTATGAACTATAGAATACATTCTACTTTCTGCTTTTTTTATACAAAATAAAAATAATTTTATCATATTTCAATTTTAATTTGAATAATCAGTAAATCATTATAATATAATGTAGGAACCTATTAAAAGCGTAAATGCAATTTAAATACAGCTTTCATATATTTTATTAAGTTTAATTTTCTGTACATAATTTGTATATTTTTAATGTTAATTAAAAATTTATAATAATAGTTAATAATTTTTTTATGATAATATTAATAATTATAAATTCGTATAAAAGTTTGTTATAAGTTAGAAACTAGAAAAGTTTGCTAAAATGTTCAAATTTGCCAGCACTTAAAAGTTTGTTAAAATGTTCATATTTGGGAGCACTTAATTGAGTCCATGAATATCTAACTAGAAGAAGAAAATTTTAATTTTTTGTCTGCACAGCTCCCGCAAGAGAGTAAAAATGAGGTTTGCAGAAAAAGTTTGTTATCTTAAGGTACGTTTAGACTATGCTAATATTTGTCCAGACACAACAAATAATGGTTTGGGCTAATAGTATGGTTTGTGACTAATGTTTGGGCATGCGTTTAGATTGCACTAATATTTGTTTGAATTTTATTTGCACAAATAACAGAAGATTTTTTGTCAAACCATGTTTGATACAAATATTTGTATACCCCTTTACACTGCACTAATAATTTTATTTGTCCGATGTGTATGACAAACATCTGTAAAATAATTTTGTTGTTATGCTTATGAAATCCATCTGCCAAATAGTATCAAATTGTGTTTGTGAAGCAACGTGAAAAGTTAAAATGTTTAGTGACAGTGATATTGAAGATTTATTATTAATAACTGCTGGAGCTCGTTAGTTTACCTTCGCTTTCAGATAAAATATCTAAATTTGTTGTTGTTGGTTGCCGCTGGCTAACCTCCGCACGTCCAACAAAAGCCATGCAAAGCTTTATTCACAAACAAATATTTTTTTAGCCAACAAACAGTCGAAAAATATTTGGTGGCTAACAAATTTGAGTGTTTACACTAGGACAAACAAAATTTTTATGATTTTGCACAAATATTAGCACAGTCTAAACCAGGGGTGCCCAAAAGTTTCTTATGGAAGAGTAAACACCAATACATTTAAAGAAAAACTAATTTTTATTTAATATTTTTTGTTGCAAAAACTAATACATACAAAGAAAAAAGAAAAAAAAATATTTCATATTTTTTTCATATACGTACACGGCAAAAAAATTCCTTTCCATAATACTTCCAATAAATTATCCAAATTTATGTCAATATCATTTGTAGATAATTTTAATAAGGCCTCCAAATTTTCGTTGCTCATTCTACTTTGAAGCTTGTTTTTTATTAATTTTAAATTTGAAAATGCACCAAACATGGAATACAAACATAAAATTTCCTTGTAAAGTAAAGGGTATTTTTTGGCTGTTCAGATTTCCAAAAATTAATGCCACTTAAATTAGAACATAGGATGCTTTTAGAGGTCCAGTATAAAAATTAAGACTTTGCATGTTTATTTCGTCACCATAACTTTCAATGTACTCCAGGATTCGGAGCGCATTCTGAACCAAAAAAGACTTTTAAAGGTCCGTAACTAATTGTTCTGTTGAACCACCTGCTATATTATTGGCGTTAGTTTGAATTATTTGAATGCATATTAAAAATTGTGCTTCAGCCCTAAAATTATAAATAAAAACAAATAATTTTTCCATTTATTTTACAAATCCATTTTGTAAGGAACACAAAAAGATCACAAAAACCTTTTCAATTATGTGAAAGTAGACTGTAGTAGTAGATCATACAATAATTTTTTTGTGAATAATACCTAAAGTTTGAAAACTGAAACTAACACCAGTTTTTTCCAAGTGCATTTTAATACACACTTTTTTAAACGATATCATACGTCAAACAAAAACAAATAATAAAATCAGCAAAGCATACGAAAGTGTTGTTGCATTGAATGCAATTTTTGTCTCAATTGTGGTTGTCGTGTGCCAAGATGAAAACAAAACGTATGTATTTTTCTTTATGAAAGATTTTGTAGCCGTGTTAATTTATTACAATTACTTATGTTTTTGATAGAAAAATAAAATAAAAACAGCATTTCAGGATTTCTAAAAACAATGTCAGTAAATACAGTACAGTATATTTAATTTAAATGATATAATAAAAATTAACAACACAGGTAGTTTTGGTACATTTTAAGAAACAGTTTGTTAGGATTTTTATTTACACTGAGCAACCCTGGTCAAAGAAGAGTATACAAAGTTGTTTGTGTTTTTCGTATTGCTAGTGCTGAGTGCTGTATGTGTGTCTTAAAATACACAGCCTATAGCTAAGAGCATTTACAAAAACAAATGAGCACCAAGAGTATAGGGCTTGGGCACCCTTGGTCTAAACGCACCTTTAGACAGCTACCTAAAAGTTTGCCAAAATTTGAAAAAGTTTGTTATCTTCACAGGTATCCAATTGTAACCACATGCAAATTTTTTAAAATGGTGTTACTGATGTGCTAAAAAAAAATATTTAATACACATTTTGTCACAGTGACATCGTTGTTTTTTATATTTTCTATAAAATTATTCTCACCTTCAATTGCACACTGTAGTCTTTTGTTTATTATCGCTCCAAACGTAAACAAATGAAATTAAACGAAACGTTTGTTATGTACATTATATGAATTCGGATAGTTGTTTAAGCTAGCCTAAGCATATTATGTTTGGGCTTTTATACATATAAAATCAAAGCTTCTATTATAACAACAAACAAAAACAATTGACAAAATATCGTTAATTCAAAATGAAAGCTTTCCCTACTCAACAGATTACTCATTGCAGTGTTGCACTAAAAGTAGTATAGTCATAAGGTTGGACATAAAGTGGTTTACGAAACAGAACAACCGTTACAGAATTATATTGAAATTTAAAAATAGAGAAAAATAAGAAATATATTTAAATATGGTCCGCTACAAATTGTTTAATTTATTTGAAAATATGCTAAATAAATGTTACTGTACGATAAAAATAGTTTTTGACAATTTTTAAATAATAATAATTTATATTTTTAGTATCAATACTTACATAATAATCTCCTCCCTTGTTGCAACAGTACTTGCGATACCGCCTATAATACACCAGGGGTTTAAATTAACACTTTGAACATGAACCTTACATCCTGCCAAATTTGCTGCTGCCTTGAATCCTTTTGCTATAATTGCCATAATTATATCACGTTCTTCTTCTTTTAATGCAGCAGGCAACGTTATTAATAAATTAAGTTTGTCTATATCTGTAACACCAACAGCATAAACATCACTAACCACATTGGCTAAGGCAATCTTTCCCATTGTGACCGGATCGTCAATTAGAGGGTAGAAGAAATCAACAGTTTGTACAAGGAATAAATTATCATATTTTGCCAGGGGAATCACAGCGCAATCCATTCCAGAACCTTTACATATAAAGAATTATATTCTATTATATAAAACCCCAAAAAATACGAAGGCTTGATATGAAATTATAGCTAATTATAACTCTATATTTTTCTCAATTGTTGAAAGGCATAGAGTTCCCAATAAAAATTGGAAATTTTTCTCAACTGGAATACATATGTGTTTCTCATTTTTAGCTCATATGTGTACTCGTATGTTCTTTTTCTATTCACGGCCTGATTATTATGGAGCATAATATAATATGGTATCACTGCACCGACGTTATCACATGAGTATAATATGAGTATGAGTAATGTGATAACGTCGGTGCAGTAATACCCATATACATTAATTTTAATTTTGTTGTTTTTTATATAATTTTTAAATCCTGAAGATGATATCCGAAGGATATCGAAATATTGATTATTAAATTAAAAATAAACTTGACCTTGAGCTTGAAAAAAGTATTTGCTTATTATTTGGATAATTTGGAAACAGGTCGAACAATTATATAATTTTTCTGAATTGTTTTATTTTGCATATAATGTTGTATAGTATCAATTTCATTATTATAATAATGGAATTTATATAACTAAAATTTCTAAAAATTTAATTCATCATATACAAAACATCATATGCATGTGTTTTCAGTTAATTTATGTGAAAATATATACTAGCAAAGACTCATATAGAATGCCCATCTTAACAAGAATCGAAGTATTTTTTAAAAACTTTACATGATGCGGGAAGGAAGGGCAAAAGGAAAAACAAAAGCAAAGCGCGTAACAAAAGCCACACTAACAAGAGAAACCAAAGAGAAATTAATGCATGTTTTACTTCTTTTGCATTGTGGTTTAGTTTTTTACGTTCAGCTTTGATCATTTTTATTTTTTTAACACACTATTGCTAATTCTGGTGTCAGCTTTTAACAGCGTAAAGTTGTTTTGGGCAAAGTCGTTCGTTTGTGTGAATCATTCATTCTCTTTCAGAAAGTTAATGTGAATTAATTCTTTCTTTTCTTTCATCTTTCTGAATATCAGAATGAATTTTGAATTGTTATTTGAAAAATAAATACATATGTATGTATTGTCATACAATAAATTCTTTTTTTTATTGTAAATTATTTTTTATTAACCCATTAAGGCCAAAATGAAAACCAAGAACAAGTTTTAAAATTCAATATTTATTACTAGATTTAAACAACATTTTTTACAGTACAGTAAAAGACAAAAAACCAAAAGAAATATTCTGAGTTGTGTTTTTTCAGGTGTACTAAGCTTAGTACAGCAGCACTTAATATGCTATAGCTCAAAATATTCTACACGAACTAAACTGTTTTATATTGCTTTTATTAGAATGTGATGTTATCAAGTAAATAAACTGCTATTTAACGTTCTTCAAAGTTAACTGATGTAAAATAAATCACCAAAATGGAGATTCCTAGATAACTAGCCAAAATGGAGATTCCAATAATTGATATTTTTCAACTATGATGTACAATAGCTACGTGGATGTTGCATGTACTCTTATTGAGGTTGCAATGTTCCAATGTTGACATCAATCTCATACTCACTTGGATTCATAATTTTATAAAAATCACAATTGATTCGAGTGACTCGAATCATACGGAGAAACTTTACCGTTTTAGTCGATAGACGTATACAATAAAAAAGAAAATTTATATGGTGTATACAAAAATGAACATCCAAATAATAAATAAATATAAGCGAAAAAGTTTAAGTTTATAAGAAATGTTTTAAAGAAGATTAAATAATCCGTAATTATATTTTAATTTTGTATAAACAGGTCCTAAAGAAATTCATTACAAAAAAAAAAATATTTTTAAATTTTTTCTACATTTTACATTGTAAAAACTTATAGTATACTTAAACTACATCTTTATAATCAATATTTTTAAAATAGATTGTTGGAACTCAAATTGCCCATATTGGGTTTCGAAACTGATTTTCTGTTTAAATCTCACTCTTGCAATCCATTTCTTTATAACCTGCTTATAAAAATTAAAAAAAAATTATGAAAAATTTTTTAATTTCTTTAAAATATGTATTTCCTAAAAACATAAACTTTTTCGCTTATGTAAATTCTTACATTTTGAATGTTAATTATAATATATACCATATCTATTTTCTTTTTATTGACGAAAATTTAACACGATTCATAGTTTAACCCAAAACTTTTTATTTTAGTCGTGTGGTAAATGGTTGTTAGCTAGGAATATGTTTATAGCATTAATTTACTCTCGCACTAACGCAGTAAGCAGAGCAAACACACAACAGTTTGTAATCGAATCATACTTATTTTTCTCATCTGTATGCACTGAGTTAAGGAGAATTGAAGTCAATAACATCATATATATCGTCAATGGAATTAAAGAACGCTGTAACTGACAAAAAGTCGAAAATATGATTTTTGTCCCGGTCACGGTCCCAGATTTCTACGATGAAAATAAATTCACTTACGCCGTCTGCGAAATGAAATACCAGTGTATTTGTTCTACTTTTATAAAAGTTTTTTGGCTCTGGTGAACATTTAAGGTTTTGTCAGTTACAGCGTTCTTTAATTCCATCGACGATATTATTAAATATAAAAGCGATGAGTACTTCAAACTTTTGAGATGAGTAGAGTATCCATTACATTAACAAGAGTATGAATGCGTATAAGTACAAGAAATTATGAATTATGATTCGAGTCTACTCACTATTTTTTTCCTCATGGCTGATATCTGCTTAATTACACATAATATATAAAGTTGTAAAAGCCATTTTGGTAATGCCGTTATTGTCATGGTATTATTTGTTTTATGAAGTCTAGTAATACGGTGTCTTAATATACATATATTATGATTTCTAATATTTTTATACTTTTAATAAAATGTATTGAAGTTACTAAAATTTCTAATAATTATTTTCATTTTATGTTACAAAAATGACAACTAACTGTGCGAAATATTCACACGGGTATCTAGTCATATATATTATTTCTAAAGCACTTTTTTTGTCGGTTGCAAATATCTCCCATACCACCGCATCAATTTAATGAATTTTATATCATTTTAAAGCTTATTTCTAACACTAATGACGAAAAATAATTAGAAATTGAAAAATTAATATTTTCATTGATAAAAATTATATTTTATATAGAACTGCATGATAATTCTGTTGTCCTTATGATTATATGTTTCTGTTCAAGTGTGGTAATACAGGGTCGCTTAATAGTAATGCAGTTCTACATAATATAGTATAATGTGCACTGTTACAACTGTTTGTACAAGTTTGTGTGTGCTTACTGATGTCTGTGAGTATAGATCAGTGGTCTTCACAAAGAGAGTCACACAAAAATACACTGAGAGATGAGATTGGTTTCTTCATTTGTGCTGTTTTTCACAACTTGAATGAAATTAGTGAAAATTTTCGTTTTAAAAACCTTTAATTTTAAAATTTAAACTTATTTATTAAAATTATTCAAAAATAAATTGTTTGTAAATGCTATAAACAAAGTATGTAGTTAAAAGAAATATAAACATTAATAAGTTTATGTTTCTTATTATCATAACTTCTCAGTGTCTGACAAACAAATTTAGCTCTCTTGAAAACTAATAAAACATAAACACATACGCAATTTTTGTCTCACACACATGTTTTTGTAATAATTGTGGTTATCGTTTAGCATGATGAAAACAAAGCATATGGATTTCTTTTAATGAACGATTTTTAACATTGCAAATTTTTTCATAATTTATTAAGTTTTTGATAGGAAAATAAAACAAAAACTGGTTTCCAGGAATTCTAAAAGTGATATCTGTTAATAAAGTACAACACATTAAATTTAAAACTAATATAATAAGAATTAACGATACAGGTAGTTTCGGTACATTTTAAGAAGCTGTTTGCCAGAATTTTTGTTGAATTAAGCAACCCTGGTTGTAATATTCACGAAGAGAGTAAGAAAAACTAAAAAAAATATCCGAACAATTTTGTTACCTGAGTAATATGGGTGAAGACCACTGGTATAGATGAGTAATTTTGTGTTTCTGTTATAGGTTTGTATTGTTATTATTTGTAGCAGTTATAGTGTGAGTGGATAAAGAGAAAATGAGAGTAACACATTTGTTTTCCTATGTTTCGCACAAGCAAATACTTGTAGATCAGGCCTGTGCAAAAGTAAAAATGTAGTTGTGTTGGTGAGAAAATGAGAATTACACTGCTGAACGTGTAAGTAGCAGAATAAGCAACTGTATGAATTTTTTTAAATTAAAATTTATATGTAATATTTCATATAAAAATTTAATTACTTGAAGAACAATTTATAAATACTACTCTGCTATAAAGAAATAAAAAGTACTTTTAATATTTTAGCAAAAAAAAATTTTTAAGTTTTGTTTGTTTCATTCAATTTATTAACAATTATATAAAAATAATTAAAATGTCGCTGAAAAACTTTTAAACTATATTTTTAAACGTTCTATGATAAATAATGTATTGGATTTACAAATTCATTTATAATAAAAAATATTTGTGTGCATTGCTATTAATTTTGTTCTCACTGCAAACAATAAATCAGTGTACACCCACCACGCATGTTAACTCGTCGCTGTCTCAGTGACGACTGAAAGCAAGAGCGTAAGAATACATGTGAGTTTAGCTAAGGCACAATTGTGTATGAAATTTTAATTTTTGCACAGGCCTGTTGTAGATACTGGTGGAATACAATAAGTAACTTATTGTACGATGCAAATAAACATTCGTATTGCATGTTTTATAAAAATTTTACAAAAAAAAATTCTCAAAAAATCTTATTAACTTTTATTATTATTTACTTTTTTGTTAATTTTGGAATTGAAATAAATATATCGCTCATTTTCAAGAAGAGTGGCATAACTCAAAAAAAAAATACGATTCTGAGATTTAAACAGTTTAACTTAGCCAAATTGATAGGAAAAGTTCAAGACACTTCTGGTCGCCACTCAGTTGAAAAAGAGATAAAAATATAATTTTTAGATATGTTTTAAATTACAGTTCGTCTCATATTTCTGTATTAATAACTCAAAAAACACATACACATTTTTTGAGTTACATCACTCTTCTCGCAAATGAGCGATATGTAAATATAAAAGTAATTTATTTTATCTGGTTAGTGGCTAATTGTTACTCTTCATGTTTTCAAATTTAAAAAAAAAAAATATGTAATTTTACGTCAACATATTTATGTATTGAGTTTTATAGAGCATATTTTTAACGCTTAAAACTGTTTTTTTAATGCATATTTTAGGCGCTTAAATCTAATTTTATAGAGCATATTTTTGGTTGCCCAACTTATGATTATCTCATAAGGGTATTCTTTTTTTTCTTTCCTAAGAAAAAAAATTGCTTTTTAATTGACCTGAAACAAAGAAACAAAAATTCCCAATAAACAACCCTTTCAATTTTTTTCCGTCGGGTTTTTCCCATTCCACTTTATGTTTTTATAGCCTTTGCAAATCATTTTACATGAATTTGTTTGCAAAATTATATGAAAATTATGTAAATGTTCAGATACTTGTTACCTGCTATCTCCAAATTTTGGGATTTTTCGATTATTTCAATGATATTGTGTAATGTTGTGTGATGGATTGTCCTATTTGATAATTTTTTAATAGAATTAAGCATCGTTTTTTTTTTTCTTTACATATTTATAAATTAATTTTTATTTCTTTATTAGAAAAATTTTATAACTACATTTTTTTTTTTTTGCTTTTGTAATATTTTTTAAATTTGTAAAAAAATTATTTATTCTCTGATATCAACTAAAAAACAAAATAAAATATATTTTACATAAACAACATCTTAATTAGGTATAATTTATTAACCCATTATTGGCCGCTACCACAAAGAGCAGGAATTTTTTGAAACCCTGGCAGGGTGATGCTTTAGAGACTCCAATTAAGGATAATTTTCATAAAATTTTTCTTTAAGACATTCAGTTGTCTAAAAACGGACTGGTCGAAAAATCGACCACTGGCCGAAAGCAGTCAAAATAAAATTAAAAAAAAAATTTTTTTTTTGTAAAAAGTATTGCCTTAGGCTTCATTTTAATTGATTTAACGACAAAAAAAATATTTTATAAATTTTTTTTATAAATCTTTATGGTACTCATTAAAGGATTTTGTATGTAAGTATATACTTATTACACTTCTTGCAGGTAAAAATGGTGTGTTTTTACAGAGTTTGCAGCGACGATATTTATCTTCAGTACTTCTTATAATCAGATGTTCCTTTTCGTTATTCCTGGGATGATTTGGTAATGAATCGGTATCCCCGTTGTTAATATCCGCATCATATTTTAGCAAATTTGTAGTAACTTCGGACCGAAAATCAATTTGTGTTAGAGGTTTTGTCTTTTGGAGCTTTGCCATTATGCAGTGCATCTTCCATGCAATGACCATTGGGTTACGTAAAGCATTAGTCCATATTGACCACCACGATTTCTTTCCTTTAATGCAGATGCGATAATTAGCCACGGCATTGTCTCATTCCATTGTTATACTCACTTTTGGCTGTGGAATAGTGATAATCTTCTTTTGTTTACGGCAAAACCGTTTAGCATTTGTCATTGGTTCACCTGTGGAGTTATTAGTAATAACATTAACGAAAGAATTATCGTTCCAACGCACCAACAGTATTTCTTGTTGGTCATCGAGCAACTGATCAAATTCTCCGCGCTTGTATTTTTTTTAATTTTTGAACGGAACTTTCAACATTCTGTTTTCTCGTATCGTACCAATAGCATAAAATTTGAGCTTATTTAATAGAGACATAAGGTGATAAGATGGAAAAAAAAATTGTCGAAAAAAACTATATGGCAATCAGGGTCAGGAACGTTTGCCAATAAATCCAGAACAGTTTGAGCCCCAAGACCAATATCCTTATTGTGTGATGTTGCTGAACCACCATATAAAATACTGTGAAATAAATATCCACTTACTTAGTAAGTAAGAGTAAACTACCGGGTAACACATAAAAAAGAAGTATTGCCAGATTTTAAATGAAAATAAAAACCGTAAAATTTAAAAGCTTCTCAACGCGACTGTAGGGTTTCCGGCCAGTGTTCGATTTTTCGACCAATAACGTTTATGGGAATTTAAAAGCAAGAAATCTTATAATTCACTAATTGATTTCCTTCGATTCTTAAAATATACTATTTAAGCTTCAAAAGAAAGTAAAAATACAAAAATATTTTTTCAAATTTATTAAACATTTTTAGATTGAAAAATTGTGTAAAAAATAAAAATACCAAAAAAATTTTTTAAGCCTTCAGAACATCAATTCAACACAAATATTTTAAGCATCATTACCTATTTTATTTTTGTGAAAACCGATATATAAAATAGCAGTCATCTTTGGGGATAAACGATAATAAAGTAAGTGGTCGAAAAATCGACCAGTGGCAAAAGATGGGTTAATTATGTATATAAAATTTTTTTTTAATTACAGCTGCGTGCAACTAATTAAGGACACGAAGCTTACATGTGAGCTTGAAGCAAAAAAATAAAAATAGTTGTATATATTGTCAAAAATTTTCCGAGTTTAGTTATTTAAACTCTTATTCGTAGAAAATAACTGTTTATTGTGTCAATTAAATTATTTTTTATAAAGCAGTGAGCCATATTTTAAAGAATATTGAATTCAGTCGTGCATATAATTAAGGACACATCGTAAAATTTAAGAAAAACTTGTATTTATAAAAAAAAAATCAATATTTTGTTGCAAAACCATTGTTGTCGATAACAGCTTGACACCTGCGAGGCATCGAGCTAACCAGATTTTCACATACACTAGTTGGAATGGCCTCCCAAGCTTTCTTTGTTTCGGCGAAGAGATCATCAAAATTGTTTATTTTTACTGCGCTTACTTTGGTTTTTACGACTTGCCATCAATTCTCAATCGGATTGAGATCTGGACTGCATGAACGCCAATCAAGTACAGTGACCGAATTGTTTATAAACCATTGTTTGACGTGATGAGCCGTATGCTTCGGGTCATTATCTTGTTGAAATATCCATGTTACTGGCATATTCTCGTCTGCATACGGCATCATTGTATCGCTTATCATTTGCTGATTTATGCGGATTTTTTTTCGACTCGCGGACAATCAGTGCATCTTCACGCACTGTCGTAATTCGGCTTCTTTGTTTACGAGGCACCTTTTCAGCTGTCGAATGTTTTTTGAAATATTGCACCGCTTGGAAAACCATTGTTTTAGAAACTTTTAAGGCTGTTGCGATCTCCCTATAAGAGCTTCCTTCCTGATGCATTTGTACAATAATCTTTCGAGTACTGACGTCACAGGACTTATTTTTACCCATGTTTAGCAATAAGTAAAAGTTTATCAAATTCTGAAAAACACTTTGTGTAATCTCATTTATTTGAATTTAACTGTTAAAACTTACTTGAATCTTAAAATTTTAAAAAAATTTTCACTGTCCTTAATTAAGTGCACGAGTAATTTATTTCACAAATTGTGAAAAACACCACAAAGAAAAAGATAACGGTAAAAATAGGGTTGCCATTGAGAAGTTTCAATAAACAAAGTTGGATTAACTAAACAGGGTCAAATTTTAGCGGTTTTTTTAATAGTATTATTTTCAACATAATGATTTAAATATTGAGTACTACGGTCCTTAATTAGTTGCACGCAGCTGTATATGTACATACATAAATATGTTTATACTTTATTATTATTCTTTTAGAGTTGAAAGATTTAGCAAAATCCTACTTAAACACTTTCATTCATTCTCTTAAACCACGAATTGTTAATCTGGTTCACAAAAACAAAGAAAACCAAAAAAACTATCAGAGTTATCTTGTATATTTGCTTCACCAGTAGTATATTGAAAATACTTATGGTGACAATAAGTATTTGAGAGCAAAAAAAAAATCTATACCATACCAAAGAATATAAATCAGTGGTCTTCACACACAAAAATACACTGAGATGAGATTGGTTTCTTCATTTGTGCTGTTTTTCACAACTTGAATGAAATTAGTGAAAATTTTCGTTTTAAAAACCTTTAATTTTAAAATTTAAACTTATTTATTAAAATTATTCATAAAATAAATTGTTTGTAAATGCTATAAACAAATTGAAATGTAGTTAAAAGAAATATAAACATTAATAAGTTTATGTTGCTTATTATCATAACTTCTCAGTGTCTGACAAACAAATTTAGCTCTCTTGAAAACTAATAAAACATAAACACATACGCAATTTTTGTCTCACACACATGTTTTTGTAATAATTGTGGTTGTCGTTTAGCATGATGAAAACAAAGCATATGGATTTCTTTTAATGAACGATTTTTAACATTGCAAATTTTTTCATAATTTATTAAGTTTTTGATAGGAAAATAAAACAAAAACTGGTTTCCAGGAATTCTAAAAGTGATATCTGTTAATAAAGTACAACACATTAAATTTAAAACTAATATAATAAGAATTAACGATACAGGTAGTTTTGGTACATTTTAAGAAGCTGTTTGCCAGAATTTTTGTTGAATTAAGCAACCCTGGTTGTAATATTCACGAAGAGAGTAAGAAAAACTAAAAAAAATATCCGAACAATTTCGTTACCTGAGTAATATGGGTGAAGACCACTGATATAAATCATATAGAATGTGCATCACGTACAAGTAAAATTTCTTAGTGTATGTCCACACTCGGAGAGAAGAGTTGGCAACTTTTGAGTTTGTAGACGATTACGGTGAGGGGAATAAAAGAAGAAAAATACTTGCCCGTTCTCGGCGATTTTTTTTATTCCCTCATTCGTTTTTTTCTTTGTACATAGTTGATTATTTGACATTTCCTTTCATATTTTTTTTTCGCTTTTTGGTGTACACGTCTTTTTCGTACAATCGCAGATTTCGGTTTTCTTATGTTTTTTTCTTTTTAATCAGGGTTGTTGTAGAATCTGATTATTATCAGAATCAGAATTGAAACCGACAGAATTCTCATTTTGGTGTCACAGAAACAGATGATACCGGTTTTATATTCGAATCAGAATTGTTGTCAGAATTTGGTGTCATCGAATCTGATTTTATCGGTTTTTTGTCAAAAACAATCCGATCAGTTTTCAGCTGTCAGAAACACACTTGTTTTGATTTTTGTTGTAGACGGTTAAACGTATTTTGCTGCACAATGCAAGCAAAATTAATTTAAGTTTCATTTTATATAAAATATATTTATGTGTATAGGGGAAAACATAGAAATACAATATAATTCAAAATGGGATATTTGTAAAATTTATGGAGGAACACAAAGGTATCGCAAGGGGTTATACAAAACGAGATAAGGGTGAAGTTGAGTCTCTCTGGCAGGAACTTACACAGTCTTTAAACATTGCTGGACCACCCAGCAAAGATGCCAACGGATGGAAAAAGTTAAAATGATTAAATTTCTTAAATGTGACACTATTATTTAACAAAAATTTATTTTTATACAAAAGATATGGACGGAATGGAAAACATCCATTACATTCGCCAACACAATTAACACCGTACTCCGGCCTAAACTAACGGTAGAATCGTTTCCAATTGACTTTTGATAACTGCCTTCTGCCAAAAATCGTAATTTTTTTTTTTTTTTTTTTTTTTTTTTATTAATATTATTTAGCCTTATGCTATTTTATACAAAATTTTTTTCTTTTTTAATTTAATTTTTTTGGATTTTACAATAATCAAAATTTTTTTAAATATAATGTTAATTTTTGTCTGAAACGATAAATATTCTTCTCATTTTTTAGTTCCAATGGCAATTCATTATATAGTTTAAGACCATTATAAAATAATAGGTTCTGTAAATAGCTAGTCCTGCAATAGTTCAGCCTAAAGTCTCCCATATTTCTCAGATAGTATGGTTGTACATCTGCAACGTATGCGAGTTGTTTTTCTAGGTATTTCGGCATTAAACCATTTTTCATTTTAAAAACAAACATTATAACATTCATTATCAGTCTTTGATTTATAGACAACCATTTCAATGCTTCCAACATTTCATTTATGTGTGTCAGCCTACTACATTTAAGTATACACCTCATACCCCAATTTTGCAGCTTTTGTAGTCTATTTTTCATTTGTTGGTTACCAAGAAACAAGACTGTTGAACAATATTCAAAATGCGGTTTAACTGTGGTATTAAATATATTTACTGCGGTAATATATATATAATAGTCGCCGTGGTCTAGTGGTTAGTGTGTTGGCTTACTTAGACATGGGCCCTGGGTTCGACTCCAGGCTCTGACATCTTAAAAAAAAAAGAAATATGAAAAAAATATTTCTATCGGCGACTACCTCTCAGCAGTCTTCTGGCAAAAGCTATGAGAGTAACTAATTGCCATGAACAAGCTTCTCAAGTCTGTCGTTCGGAGTCGACATTAAACTGTAGGTCCCAGCACTCATGGATAAAAATTGACACACACAACATGAGTTCTGCGAGAAGCTAGGCCGTAATCCTGACACAGGGTTGTAAAGGCCAGTTATGTATGTATGTATGTAATATATGATACTTTATTTCTTATTCTCATTAGGAATGCTATCTTTTTTGAAATTTTCTTGCATATATAGTCATAATGTAAGTCAAATTTTTTATCAATTATAATACCAAGGTACTTTATCTCTTTTACTTCTTCAATTTGTTCCCCATCGATTACTATCTTTTCTGTGGTATCTCCGTTTATAACCATTGACTTAGTTTTATTTTTATTAAGTTTAAGTTTATTCATTTTTAAATATTTATCCACTCTTTCTAATTCTTTATTTATTTATTTTATTTATTATAATGTTGCTGCTAGCTGAATAACACACAAAATATTTGACGGAGGCAAGTGAATTTCAACAATGTTCATCCACATTTGGAATGCTTCTTTATTCACACGGTATTGACTTACGAATCTTTAATAAATTTTCATACAATTCAACTTTTCGTACTTTGTTGCAATGTGTACTTACGCTATCTCCGGAAGTTCCAAGGGATTGCTGTAATCTCTCAATATCTTTCGTTTAACTTTTTTATTCGATTCTTCCTTCATTAATAAAAATAAAACGTCAGCCTCTACCATTTTTAGTTCCGTATAATTTAAATTTCTTTATAAAATATGTTCAACACCAAAAGAAGAAAAATTTTTTGATAAAATATTTCTAAAAAAAAGTGTAAACAAAGCAAAAACAGCTGATTCGATATGGGTTTTGTTTATTTTCGAATAAAGCCAAAATCCACACGGTGTCATGACACCAATTGAAATCAGAATCGATTTTCATTTCTGATAAATGACAATTCTGACCGGGATTCTACAACAACCCTATATACTTATGTATGTACATAGAAAAACGTTAATTCGAATGGCTTTTTGTTTGCGAGTAAAAACTCGCAAGACTGCATTCGAACAAACATTCGTTATCGAATGGCATCATTAGAAATTTCGATACATGTTATTCGATAACGACTCATATAATCCCAAAAGTAAAAAAACTCGTACATACGAGTAAGAATTCGATCGTAATCGAATGACAGAATTAGCCCCCAGAAACAATATGAATCTTAAGATAGCAAGATGTCGGTTAGAAACTACGAAGCAACGCATTCAATATATGGACAGTATGAAATTTAATAATCTAACTCAAGATATTAAAAATATACAAAGAATTTCAATTTTCAATAAAAGGATAAAGTAATATTTGCTTCAGGACTTAGAAACTCTTTTCATATGATTTACAGCAATCGTATACAATATCTTATAAATTAATAATTAAACTTTGTGTGTATATATTACTATTTTTTTACTTCTTTTATTTCTTTCCTTTCTTTTGTAAATTATATAAATATATAGAATTAAAAATCTTTAAATAAAATATTTGGGGGATTCAAATTGTCGTTTTAAAATCATATATCATAAAACAATAAAACGAAAAAATATGATTGCTGTAAACAACCCGTCATAGTTTAGTATATTATTTTTAGTATTTATTTTTTTATTTTTCAATTTATGACAAAATGGTAAACACAGGTTGAAAAGTCTTATTATTTTATGACTTTTTTATTCAAAGACCAACAACAAATTTTTTAAACATTTAAAAATTTTATGATATTATGACAATATGACTTGATAGGACCCCGTTTGAATACCCGAATTATATATTGTATATGTGTAATTCAAAGCTGTAAATATTTTACCAGCTCACCTCAATAATGACTAAGTAATGCTGAGGCAATCTTAATTTGATATGCTAATGATATAAAGGAATAAATAATAATAAAAAAACAAAAAAAATTCTTTACGTATTAATAGTAAAACATTTAAATATTTTCAAGGTGACATTTTCAAAACTTATACCAATTTTAAAATATGTCCACTGGTGAACTAAATCAAACATTTTTGGAAATTATTAAACTATAAGTAAATTGCCTTTCAGTGGAGACAACATGCTTTTTTAAATATTAAGAATCATAATGAAATGTAAATTCTTCTGCCTGTATGCAAAAAAATTTATATAGATTTTAATTCAAAATTCAAATGGAAAATAAAGACAGCAAATTTACTTTGTTATTTTGTATATGACCGTTAAACTGCTCAATGTCTAATCGACACATAATACGTGAATACATAATCTAGCTGTTAAAAGACAAGGGAAGAGAAACATTTTTATTTTTCATTAATAGAAAATTTAATTGTGTAGCATAACGATATTACATTAAAAGAAAATAGTTTGCTTATATCTACCGATTTTCATTATTTGCAGCTTATTTTATATCTAACATACCTTAATTTTAGGATAAAATATGTCTTATCTTATAAACTTCGTCAAAATTTAAGCGGTGCTCCCGAACTACTGCAAGTACTAGTCCTCATTAGCACTAGTATTCAACTATAAATACTTTAATATTGTTTGAGCTGTTCCAATAGCTTAGTAATAACTTTAAGGTTTTGTCTTCTATTCACATATTAAAATAATTACAAAAATAAAAAGCATTATGTTCTGTGTATGAAATATATTTTGGCCAATCTATAAAATTTTGTGTAATTTATAAGTATTTCTGTGGCAACACGGCATAAATGTCAAATTGTAAGAAAAAGCAAGCAAAAGAAAACACAAAAATTGCTGAACAACAACAAAAAGTTGGGCAACTAAACTCTTCGAGTGTGGGACACGAAGACAAGTTTAAAAGAGAATTGATGAAGAATTGCCCAACTCTTCTCTCCGAGTGTGGACATACACTTATGGCGGGTCGTAATGTTGGAACCCGCAAAAAGAATTGTTACTCACTTACTTAGCAAAGAGAATTCCTTTACTCTCTTACTTTGTGTTTCTTTTTTGCTTAAGTACAGAAACGGTTTCATTCTAAGTCTATGTCCACACTTGGCGAGGCGAGTCGGGCAATTCTTCATCAATTCTCTTTTAAACTTGTCTTCGTGTCCACACTCGAAGAGTTTAGTTGCCCAACTCTTTGTCTTTGTTCGGCAATTTTTGTGTTTTCTTTTGCTTGCATTTTCTTACCATTTGACATTTAAGCCGTGTTGCCACAGAAATACTTCCAAATTACACAAAATTTTATAGATTGCCCAAAATATATTTCATACATAGAATATAATGCTTTTTATTTTTGTATATCATTTTAATATATGAATAAATAATTGTGTATTTATAAATTTCCCTGTAGGAGACAAAGCCTTAAAGTTATTACTAGAGCTATTGGAACAGCCCAAACAATATTACAGTATTTATAGTTGAATACTAGTGCTAATGAGGACTAGTACTTGAAGTAGTTCGGGAACATCGCTTAAATTTTGAAGAAGTTTATAAGATAAGATACATTTTTATAATTTATCCTAAAATTAAGGTTTGTTACATATAAAATGAGCTGCAAATAATGAAAATCGGTTGATATAAACAAAATATTTTCTTTTAATATAATACCGTTATGTTCCACTATAAATTTTCTATTAATAAAAAATAAAAATGTTTCTCCTCCCTTCTCTTATAATGATAGCATCTTTTAACCAAATACTTTTTGAGATACAACATAAATGTCTTTTAGCTGCTGAATTATGTATTCACGTATTATGTGTCGATTAGACATTCAGCAGTTTAACGGCCATATACAAAATAACAAAGTAAATTTGCAGTCTTTATTTTCCATTTAAATTTTGAATTAACATTTTAATTTTTTTGCATCCGAGCAGAAGAATTTACATTTTATTATGATTCTTAATATTTATAAAAGCATGTTGTCCCCACTGAGAGGCAATCTTCTAGGGTATAATAACTTTAAAATATGATATTTGCTTATAGTTTAATAATTTCCAAAATATTTGTTTTAGCTCACCAGTGGACATATTTTAAAATTGTTACAAATTTGGAAAAAGTCACCTTGAAAATATTTACTATTAATGCGTAAAGATTTTTTTGTTTGTGTTTTTTTTTTTTTATTATTCATTCCTTTATATCATTAGCATAACAAATTAAGATTGCCTCAGAATCACTTAGACATTGTTGAGGCGAGCTGGTAAAATATTTACAGCTTTGAATTACACATGTACAATATATAATTGGGGTATTCAAACGGGGTATTATCAAGTCATATTTTCATAATATCATACAATTTTAAAATAGTTTAAAAATTTGTTGTTGGTCTTTGAATAAAAAAGTTATAAAACAATAAGACTTTTCAACCTAAATTGGCCATTTTGTCATAAATTGAAAAATAATCTAAATATATAAAATTGAATGTGTGTTTGTTTATTTGTTTGTTTGTACCTTATAGGAGACCAAACCTCTGGACCGATCTTCCTGAAATTTTCACAGCATTTAACTGGGACTCTGACATGATTAATAGGGTACTTTTTTTTCGACTACGCCTACTTTTACGCCCACTTTTTTTAAATTATGTAATTGCCCCCATATAGTTTTTAAAAGACTTACTTCAAATTGTATACACATTATACTCCAGGCGAAGTATAAATAATAATTTATTACTCCACGCCCTCTTTCACGCCCCTTTTCACGACAAATTTTGTTTGAAAGATTCAAACTTTTTGTTCTATGTAGAAATTTGTATTTTTTTTTTTTTATTTGGAAATATATTGCTCTTAATACTGTTAACGTCGTCTGATAACTATGAACCACGCCCACTTCACCGCCCCCTCCTCTTTTAATTCAGATACTTACTTACACCACTAATAATGTTTGCTATACAAAATACTTTTTTTGTAATATGTATATAACGAGGGGGTAGCGAAGCACACCGGGTCCAGCTAGTAAAAAATAAAATTCAAAATAATATACTAAACTATGACGGGTTGTTTACAGCAATCATATCTTTTCGTTTTATTGTTTTATGATATATGACTTTAAGATATTTAATTCTATATACTTATAAAATTTACAAAAGAAAGAAATAAAAGAAGTAAAAAAATAGTAATATATACACACACAATTTAACTATTAATTTATAGGATATTGTATACCATTGCTGTAAATCATATGAAAAAATTTTCTAAGTCTTGAAGCAAATATTCCTTTATCCTTTTCTTGAAAATTGAAATTCGTTGTATATTTTTAATATCTTGAGGGAGATTATTAAATTCCATACTATCCATATATTCAATACGTTGTTTCGTAGTTTCTAACCGACATCTTGTTATCATAAGATTCATATTGTTTCTGGTATAGAATAATATTTGATTTCTATGAAATGAAATTGTATGGTGACCAATGTTATGGGTTGACTTCAAAACACGAAGAATTGAATTAAATTATTATAAATAATTTATTTATTTTTTTATTTATTTATTTAATTAAGTCTATGGATAATGGTTCCTTACAGACTAGAGTAAAATTTACAAACAATATTAAATAATAATGATAAATATTTAATAATAATGATTTAAATACAAAATAATTTTTCTTTTCAAGGAATCATTACTCTCAGAAAGATCAATTAAATGATAAAGATTATTAAACTTCAAACATATTTGACGAAGGGAGTCATTGTTGGCATATACAGTACGGTGATATTTTAAATATAATAAATGGAAGTTACGGGACGGTCTAATTGGAACATTAAAAATAATTTTACTTAACAAATACTCAGAACGTACTTCACCACGTATTAATCTTAATAGAAAAGATACACTTAGCATTGTTCTTCGACTTTTCAGGGTAGGCAGTTTTATAAGAGCAAGTCTGTTCTCATATGAAGGAAGAGCGAATGAGTTCCATCCTAGACCTCTCAAGCAAAATAAAAGGAAGCGTTTTTGTACAGATTCAATAAGGTTAACGTAAGTGAGGAAGTATGGATCCCATATAATAGACCCGTATTCAAGTATAGGGCGTACCAAAGAAGTGTATAGTTGTTTTGTTACGTAGGGGTCAGTAAATTCTTTTGACCAACGCTTTATAAATCCTAAAACTCCATTTGCTTTGTTCACCATCATTGAAATATGTTCACAAAACTTAAGTCTATGATCTAATAAGATCCCAAGATCATTAACGCTTAACACCTTGTCCAGGATTTTATCCTTAAAATGATATGACGTATCAAGTTTCAGTGAACGATAAAATGACATGTGTTTACATTTATTAATATTTAAATCCAATAAGTTGGCATCACACCATTGTAAAAAATTGTCAATATCTCCTTGAAGTGCTGACTGACCAGATATGCTATCAAACGAATAAAAAATCTTAACATCATCAGCATACATGAGAATATTAGTATGAATAATAGCAGATGGAAGATCGTTAATAAATAATGAGAATAAAACTGGACCAAGATGGCTCCCTTGAGGTACTCCGGAGTGAACATCAATAATTTTAGACAGAATATTTTCAAATTTCACTTGTTGAGTTCTTCCAGAAAGATAAGATTTTAGCCAACGTACAGCATTGTTGCTAAAGCCCATGGAAGATAGTTTATAGAGCAAAAGATCGTGGTTAACTTTATCAAACGCTTTACTAAAATCTGTGTAGATAACATCAGTTTGATGATTGTTGACGAAACCTTCATTAACTTTAGTTGTTAATTCCAGGATATTAGTATAACTTGAACAAAATTTACGAAAGCCATGTTGATATGAAGTTAAGAGTGACGATATTTGATAATATAAAGAGTCAGTCACAATTTTTTCAAAGAGTTTTGGAATCGCATTTAATTTTGCTATGCCTCTGTAGTTTGAAACTTCCAGTTTACTGCCAGCTTTAAACAAAGGAATTATGTATGACTTCTTCCAATCAGATGGAAAATAACCCAAATCAATAGATTTGTTGAAAATTGCCGTTAGGGGACCACAAAGATTTTCAGAACAATGCTTAAGAATACAGGTAGGTATACCATCAGGACCAGGGGTAGGTGAACTTTTAATTGACAGTAGATTAGATAGAACAGTTTCAGAAGAGATATTCGAAAGATGTATATTTGATGATTGAGATAAAGAATACGGATAACAGGTTTGATTATTAAATGATTTTTTAGAATAAGTTGTAGCAAAAAATTCAGCAAACAAGTTGCTTATGGATATATCATCTTCAGCTCTACGAGAACCAAATTTTAAATACTTGGGATATGTATTGACACGACGTTTAGAGTTAATAAATTTATAAAAAGCCTTTGGGTTTTCCTTTATATTTCTTCTCATTCGGTGTATGTAGTTATTGTAGGCCAATTTATTAGCAGTGATATAATTAGATCGTGCAATTGAATAATTTAGGTAATCACGAGAAGAGCCAGATAATTTAAATTTTTTATAAAGTTTATTCTTCCTGTTTTTAATATTAGTTAAGTATAAGCTATTCCATGGTGGACTCTTATTATTAAGAGCGAATGTTGTAGGAACCGATTCAGAAATGCAGTGATGTAATACAGCGTAGAAATTTGATATAATGTCATCAAGGTTATTTCCAGAAATTATTGAATCCCAAGCAACATTTGACAATAAGTTGTTGAATTTATTGTAATCCGTACGATGGAAACAGAAGACTTTATTACGATGTGTTTTACGTAGTTCAGCTGCTACATAGATATTCAATGCAATGGTAGGATGAAAACGATCTTCAGGAATGCAAATAGGATCACAACGGTTAATAGAGCATTCGTCCGTATTATTCACAAATATTAAATCAAGAATTTTAGAATAGTCATTAAGTATTCCATTAATTTGAAATAAACTCATATCATACAAGATATTGAAAAAATCAGTGAATCTATCATTAATCGTTGATTGAATATAGTATCCATTCTCAAAATTCCAACATATGGAAGGAATATTGAAATCACCAATAATAATTAGGGAGTCATTTTCACTGGCAGAGCAGGCAACTATTCTAACAGCTTCAGCATGCTGGATGTATAAGTCTTGCGGTGATGAGGGGGGAATGTATGAGCATGTTATGAATATTCTTCGACTCTTAAGTTTAATAATAACAGCTATAAACTCGATATTAGGTAATGAATCAAATATAAAAAGTTCAGATGAAATAGTACTAGAAACAGCTATGAGGACACCACCACCATAAGAGCCACGATCACGACGATAAATACAATATTTATTACAAAGTATTTCAGTATTTAAAAATGAACAATCAAGCCAAGTTTCAGTAAAAGCCAAGATATGATAATTGCAGTCAAAACTTTCCAAATATAAATTTGACAGTTTTGTTCTTAAGCCGCGAACATTTTGGTAGAGTAATGATATTGAGTCAGTTGATATAAAATTTAGTTTTTTGAAGCATTTTGTTCTTGATGAGGAAGTACACCAATTTTATTAGACATAATTTTTTCTTTATATATATACTCGCGAACTAAAGTATTATCAGGCCAAAAGTTAGAGTCGACAATAACATTGAAATCAACATGTGAGGTGGATATTTTAAACGATGAAATGGACCTGGGTGTAGAAAATGAAAATTTTTGTATGCGAATATCAATATTTCGACCAAATTTAGATCTAATATAATAATCAACATCCTCTGCCGTTGTATCACATGTCAGCCTTGAAACAAATACAGTTTTCCGTGGTGGGATAGCTTGTAGCGGTTTATGTATAATTTGGTTATCTAATGTCCCGTCATTTGGTTTAGTAGTATATATAGAGGAAGTTGTGGTAGAAGACTCCTTATTTATATTACCTGATGGAGAATTTAACTGGACGACATTTGATGGTGAAGATGTAGAACGACCAGCACTAAGAGCAATGGAATTAGCAGGAGTAGGAATGGATATATTATTTAAAGACTGAATTATGGGTAAACTATTTAATGATGTTGATGAAGCAGGACAACCAGGACTAGCAACTGAATTTGCAGAAGTAGGGACAGATACAATGTTTAAAGAGGGAATTTCGGGTAACTTATTTGCTCTTTTCCTCTTTTTAGGAGAATTGTTACAATCTAAATTAATAAATTTTTCCAAGCCTTGGAAATTATTAAATAAATCCCCAAATTTCGCCAGTTTAGATTGTACAGACAGAAACTCCTTATGCAGTTGATCAAATTCACTCTTTTGGCTTCTAAAAAATTTATAAAATTCAATATTGATTTTCTTGCAATTAAAACAAGTCCAGTGTAGTGACTTTGCTGGATCCAAAAGTGCATCTGCATCACGTGGTTTAAGTGCCGTACATTTTACGTGGAAATTGCCTAAGCACAACCAACAAGAAATCATTCTATCATTTGCCGTAATATTACAATTTGGGCTCAAGCAATCCATATTAGTAAAAGAAATTACAAAAATTTATGACGTAAAAAAAAATGTTCGCTGGGTTGATATTATTCAGCTAAATAGATTTATGGTATATGGCGAAACTAAAAAGCTTTATCAAGTGCACAAACCAGCTTGCATATAAAACTCTAAAACAGCAACTTTGTAAAATAGCAGATGTAACTAAGAGCACTAAAAACGATCAGCTGCTTCCAGAAATGCAAATTTCAGTATATTCACCAAACAAATATTATATATGTATAAATATGAATATGATAGCAAACAATACAAAAAATATTTGCTAATTATCCAAATAAAAACCTTATAAAACAGGATAAAATTTTTGTCGCCAACAATTTCAAAGCTCACTGGTCACATTAAAACAAATCAATATATTAAAACAATTGTTACAACCACTTAAAACAATAAATAATACGGAGCGGCAAAAAAAAGCAACACAGCACACAGAACTCTTCTTCTTCTTTTTTAATTTAATTGAAATAATGGTGAGACAAAATTATATAAAAAATTTATGGTCTAAAAATATTTAAAGAAAAAGTGTTCTCTTCCATTTTTGTGTAATTACACATAAACTGGCAACGCTGCACTTATTAAAAAGAAAAAAACATAAGAAAAACGAACGCTGCGATTGTACGAAAAAGACGTGTACACCAAACAGCGAAAAAAAATATGAAAGGAAATGTCAAATAATCAACTACAAAGAAAAAAACGAATGAGGGAATATAAAGAATCGCCGAGAACGGGCAAGTATTTTTCTTCTTTTATTCCCCTCACCGTAATCGTCCACAAACTACAAAATTTGCCGACTCGCCTCGCCAAGTGTGGACATAGACTAACAACAATATTTACATACAATACAATACATATGTATGTTTGTGTTTCTTATTCATTGTAAGCTGTTCTCGTTTTTTAAATTTTAAAACTGTGAAACAACAACAAAAACACTGTAATTTGTTAGTGTTTCTCATACAAAAACACTGAGATTTGTTAGTGTTTCTCATATAAAAAGACGAATGCCAAAAACCATTCGTGTTCTATGGATAGGCTTGTTAGATTTTTTCGTTCAGCTTTGATCATTTTTATTTTTTTACCACACTATTGCTGATTCTGTTTTCAGTTTTGTGTTTCTTATTCATTGTTTTTAATTTTTAAAACTTAAAGAATGTTGTTGGTTCAAATATTTTTTGTAATAAAGTATACAGTGCTCCCATACGACTATATAAGCTGGTGTAGCGCAAACATATTTAATCTACACCGAACATATGGCGCCCTATTTAATATCGTTATGAAACCGTAGTTAGAAATATATTTTATTATTATTATTTATTTAAGCTCAACAATTGATTTTATATTTATTTGAAATAAAAGGTTAACTAAACCAAAAAATGTAATTCCAAAAATATTAAAAAAAACAAGTACATATGTATATATTCATTAATGAAAAATTTCCGAATGATAAATTGATGATTTTTCAATTATAAGAAAATTCTATTTTGATTTTTAATTTATATATGTACATTTGTATGAATTATTATATATGTACGTATATATACATTTTTAAAAGAAAAGACACTTCAATTTTTTTATGTTAAAAATAAATAATAATCAAGATTAAAATTATTTCTTATTTTATAATTTGAAGCATCAAAAAGTATATTTGAGGATTTTCATCTCCATAAAAAGGCTAATAAAGTTACTTTTTTTAAATTATTTATTGGATAAAATATCTAAATATCTAAATTCAATGTTTTCGAAGGAGTACCAATAATAGAAAATCCAATACCTCTATTCTGTGTTGAGAACAAGTGTGCAAACCACTCTGGGGTCATTCGTTTACATGACTCAATAATAAAAGATTTTATACCAATTTTTTGCAATCAACCAAACGTAAGTGATAAGCTTTGGAAAATAAGACCTATTTTAAAGAAGTGTCACAATTTACCATATGTCTACTGGCGAACAAATAATACCATCTTCTTATATGCAGATTATTTTTTGGAAGATGTTTTCCATAATTCTGCAGCTATAAATTTCGAACTTGTGTCGATGAGATACTTTGTTATATTTTAAAGTCATTCCAAAATTACAGTGCTAAAAGTGTAGTGCGGAATTGAGAAAAATTGATGAAGATCTAACAGCCCCAAGCGAGCTTTTCTTATATTATAAAAATTATCAATCGCTAACAGATTTTGGAAATTTAGCTGCCCCATCAGATAAACTAATGGATGCAAGCAAAAAACACATTTTAATATTTCATAATGTCTTTAAATCTGAACCGCAAAAAATTGGTATAAAATCTTTTATTATTGAGTCATGTAAACGAATGACCCCAGAGTGATTTGCCAACACTTGTTCTCAACACAGAATAGAGAGAGGTATTGGATTTTCTATTATTAGTGCACAGAATAGAGAGAGGTATTGGATTTTCTATTATTAGTGCTCCTTCGAAAACATTGCTCTTGGACTAGAGAAAAAGGAAGTTCCAAAAATAGATATTTTATCCAATAAATAATCTTTAAAAAAAAGTAACTTTATTACCCTTTTTATGGAGATGAAAATCCTCAAAATATACTTTTTGATGCTTTGAAGTATAAAGTAAGAAATAATTTTAATCTTGATTATTATTTATTTTTAACATAAAAAAATTGAAGTGTCTTTTCTTTTAAAAATGTATATATACGTACATATGTACATATATATAATTCATACATACAACTACTCAATACTTAAAAATAAAATTTTTTTCAACTTTCTTATAAGTGAAAAATCATCAATTTATCATTCGAAAATTTGTCATTAATGAATATATACTTGTTTTTTTTATAATTTTTGGAATTACATTTTTTGGTTTAGTTAACCTTTTATTTCAAATAAACATAAAATTACTTATTGAGCTTAAATAAATAATAATAATAAAACATATTTCTAACTACACTTTTATAACGATATTAAATAGGGCGCCATATATTCGATGTAGATTAATGTATTTTCCGTCGCGCAACTACAAATTAAATATGCTTTGCCCTACACTAGCTTATATAGTCGTATCGGAGCACTGTATTCTTTATTACAAAAAAATATTTGAACCAACACCATTCTTTAAGTTTTAAAATTTAAAAAACGAAAACAGCTCACAATGAATAAAGGCGGATTCACCCATAAGTTTCTGAAACATTTTCTGTGCAAACGAATTTTTTGTTTACTGAAAGTTTTCTGCACCACGATTCACCCATTTCAGAAATTTTGTTCGTAAAATCAGTGTTGCCATATTCAATTGAAAATTACATAAATACATATGTGCATAACGAAAAAGAAAATTAATATGTGTCCAATTAAGCAAATAAAGAATTAATAATATTTATTAAAAAAGTAAATAAACAATTAATATTATTTGTGGTGAATTTTTATTTTATATTACTATATTTATATATTATATTATTATATTTATTTATTGCCGTTTTATGGCGTCTTCGCAAGCTTTTCCAGTGTGTTTGACATTAATTTCCTTTTGTAATAAAATTAATTTTTTGTTCGTCTTTATTAATTACAAAAAAAAAGCAATAAAATATTTTATTGAATTCGTCTCAAATATGGGCATTTCCTCAAAATGGTAAACCAGGATCGAAAAAAAATATGTTGATAATCATAGCATTTTATTGCTTATAATTATAAAAAAGAGTCTATATTTTTATAATATATTGGATTCTTATCATATCTCAGTTGTTTTACTTGAGAAAATTGGGCTAGAAACTGAAATATATAAAATTTAATTTTTAAACTACTTCTAAAGACATTTTTATATTTAATTCTTTTACATGCAAAAACTGTATTATGTTTGCACTCTTTCTTCAAAATCTTTGTTTTACAAACAATTAAGAAGGGAAATGTGTAGGGAGAAGAAAAAAAAGTTCGATTAACGGTAAATTTTTGCTTTGTTTCTTGCCTAGGTTTTAATCGTACGTTCGCGACCGAAAACATCATTTTATTGTTATTGCTTTGCATAAAACGTCAATAGGTGCAAAGACACACCACATTTTAATTAGTTTCGGTGTCACCTATTTGTATATAAATAAAAGAAACTTCTGGGTTACCATTAAATAGACTTTTTTGTTTGCAAAGTTTCGTACGTTCGCGACCGTAAGTAAATTTTTTCTATAAGCAATGAGTTTATAATTGATAAGATGTCTCTAATTTTACTTTAAAAGTGAAATGATATACCGAATATTCCAGTATTAGAATGATGCACTGGATTTTCTGTGATGAGGACCTAAAATAAGCACAATTTTAACGGCCTGTTGAGTAAAAACAATAATATCACAAATATTGTTAAAATTTCATTATTTTATATTGAAAATTGTTATTAATAAAACAAATATTAAAAACACTGTAAGTGCTTTACTGAAATCTATTTATCAGAAGGATTACGTTCTCGCGAAGTTTTCTTATTCTTTTGTCAGTATCTGCAAACGAATAGTGACATGCTCTAACTTAATTATATTACAAAAATATTATATGTATGTGTCACCTCTTAATAAAAGGAAAAGATATTCTTTGTAAGTGAATTTTTGCACAAATTTTTAATTGAGCTTGTTGATCATTAACTGTAATAACGTAATAATGTATTTTTAGACGGAGTTTTGTTTTGCTGGTTAAAATTTTAATTTTCCACACAACTTTAATGTAAAAGTACAAGTACCCAAAAATTAGTAAAAACACTCGATACGTGGTACTCATTACTCAATACTTTGCCAGTACTAGTTACCACACACTATAAATAGAGAATTACGTTTTTCGTAAAGGAAATTTGACGATATTTATGGGATTAAGAATGGTGATAATACAAAAAAAAACCCATGGAAATATCGTACGTTCGCGACCCGTACGTTCGCGACCGATACTTAAGCCAATTAAACGAAAACCAATAGAGATATTTTATTGTGTAAATACTGGATAGAGACCTACATTAGTATGCTTTAAAAATTATTTTATCGCTTTGGAATATTCCGTTGCATTTCGCAGAATTTTACATTTCACTACTGCCAGTCAAAGTTGACTTCTATTTTGCGTACGTTCGTTACCACGTGTTTATAACTATTATTATGAAAACTGCAACTCGATGAAATCCATCTTTTGGACTACATATAGACCTACTAAAATGCTATCAAATCGCAAAAAAAAAAATACTAGAAAAAGTTTTTTTTCTACCTTCTTTGTACATTAAAAGCGTACGAACGTACGTTCGTTACCCCAGGAAATGCCCATATATATCCATGGAAGGCAAGCAACATTATATTATATTTTATATTATTAAAAATATATTCCGGTATGTGATAAAAAAACGATTTCGATCAAAATTGAAATGGAATGACATTTCAAGTTGGTTTAACTTCCAAATCTTTTCATATTCGGGATTCCTCTTTTGTTCATTACTTTACTGACTGACTATTACCACTACATCCGTGATTATCAAAATTTTAAAATAATTAAAACATATAATATTTAGTTTGATATATTTTCTTTTTAACTCTTTTTAAATTTATTTAAATTTCTGGTTTTACTTTTACAAATTTATTGTGCTTCTACTGGATATATGTATATATGTGTGTATATTTATACTATAATTTTAATTCTGGTTTTTCGACCTTTATTATTTAATGTAAAGAATTACTCAAGCTTAAGGTCTTTTTTAAATAAAAACATACCCGTGCAGACCTTTAATTAATATATATGTTTTAATATTTCGATCGTTTTTCATCACATACCGGATTATTTAAAAAATTAAAAAAATATCGCATCACCCAAGGATATAAATTTGTTTCTTGAATTCTATAAGCTATAAAAATAAATGCACTTACTGCCAGTTCCAATTGCTTCTGCT
The DNA here is from genome assembly GCA_963576795.1 of Metopia argyrocephala. Classification (NCBI taxonomy): domain Eukaryota; kingdom Metazoa; phylum Arthropoda; class Insecta; order Diptera; family Sarcophagidae; genus Metopia; species Metopia argyrocephala. The sequence continues at coordinate 25,233,625 of OY756211.1, read as the reverse complement.
ACTTCTGCCCAAACAATTTGTTTTACATGATTGTTTTTATAAGAGCTGTTGCCCAAATCATATAAGCATTCCCTCCCCGGCTTTTTTATTTCGCTAATTAATTTTAGTGCAATAGCCTCTGACAAGTCCATCTTAAATTTATTCAGAAAGGGCAAAGAAAATGTAGGAATTATACAGCAAATTTCTTCAATATTACAACTTACTTTATATAATATTTTTAAATTTTATTTTTTTTTTATTTTTGGCGCGAATATTTTCTTTCTAATATATTTTTTTTTCTTATTGGCCTTTTTATGTTTGCTTTTCTTTACATTATTCACTGTACCATACTAATTTTTTAATACGAATGCCAAGCAATATGGCATGACTCTTGTATAAATTTTGTATGATATGGCAACCTTTTTCAGTGTGGTTCGGACCAAATTTAAAATTAATTTAAATCAAGCTGAGAGCACTTCGCACAAAATCATTTCTCTCGCTCTCTGAGAGAAACGTCAAACTACATATAAAAAAAATTTGGTCCGAACCATGGTGAAATTACTTACAAGGTGGTGGCAGGTGAATATAGTACAAAAACAACAGGGAATTTGTTTTTGTTTTTTCAGCTCTTTAATGTCAAAAGCAGGTATGGTGAATTAAAAAAGCACATGGGAGAAGTGTGTGTGTGTATTGTTAACAACATACATGTCCTTACACCAAAACAAAAACACGAATACACACAAAGCAAAATGTAAACAAAACATAAATACAAACAAAACTTTTGACAGGACCGGTATGACCAAAAAAAAAAACTCAGCTGGGTTGGCAACACCACCTTGTAAGTAATTCCACCATGCTATATGATTTATATTCTTTGACCATACTCAACTCAAAACCATAAACAACTGTTATTGTTTATAGGAATATAGTGTGTGTGAAAAAGCAAAAGCATACAATATTGGTTACACTTGTTCTCTCATTTATATCCATAGTAACATAGAAGTATATGGTATATTTGTTTTGGCAATACTTTATGGTACACTCTTGCACGTCTATAATATGGATATGCATATATTATCAAATCGACATGTAATATATCCACGGCTTTACATAACTCCACTAGCAAAACAATTATTGTTAAAGGAGCTGAACTAAAACTCGTTGAAATAATAATACTAATAATTTCGCCTTAGACTTTTAGATGCCCGTGTTAAAATTGTTCTTTAAAGATTCTGACTTATTGAAAGTCTTCACAGGACAAAAGCAACTGCCATAATGAAAAATGTTTTAGGAGCCGCCTTTGCTAAGAAGTTGCATGAAGATTTAAAAGACAGTTTTTTCTATTATAATAAATGAGACAACAGATATAAGTTCAACGAAACAAATTGTATTAACAACTATATTTTATAATAAGGAAACCAGAAGTATCCAGTACTCATTTTTTGATTTTAAAGAATGTATGTCATCCACTGCTGTTCAAATTTTTAATGTTTTGAAAAATTCTATTGAAGAAAAAGGCATACAATTTGAAAATTTAGTAGTAGGCATTTTAGTTTCTTTCAAAGCACTTTTTTAATCTGAAAATCCATTTTATATAAAGTTAAACATGAAGTAAAAATATACATACATAACTGGCCTTTACAACCCTGTGTCAGGATTACTGCCTAGCTTCTCGCAGCACTCATGTTGTGTGTGTAAATTTTTATCCACGAGTACCAGGACCTACAGTTTAATGTCGACTCCGAACGACAGACTTGAGAAGCTTGTTCATGGCAATTAATTACTCTCAGAGCTTTTGCCAGAAGACTGCTGAGAGGTAGTCGCCGAAAGAAATATTTTTTTCATATTTCTTTTTTTATTTTTTTTTAAGATGTCGGAGCTGGGTGTCGAACCCAGGGCTCATGTGTTAGTAAGCCAACACACTAACCACTAGACCACGGCGAAGTAAAAATATATTGGATATATTTTATTCAAATTATGTAAAGTTCGAAGTACTAAAATCGAAAAATATTTGGAACATCAAAGAAGTTGACAAAAATATATTTTTGAATGAGGTTTATATTGGAGTTGCCGCCTATGAATCATTCGGCCTTATTCCAGTTGGCGATGTCGTTGTCGTTTGACGACATTTTTGTAATAGAATAAAGAAAAACTGTTTCTTGTGCCTTTAATCTATAACAAAAATGTTGTTAGCCTACGACGACGTCGCCAATTCGAATACGGCCTATTGTCCCAGAAATTTTTATATAGAGGCCATCCATCAAATAAAACTAAAATTTGATTTTAGTGATGAAATTTATACTATTGTTGATATAGTAAATCCAAAAATTACACGCGCTTTACATGCGTTGTTGGCTTATGAAAAATTTGGACTTAACGTGGACTTAGAACCAGACATATACTGGTCGAAGGATTTTATGGTAAAAAATTCTTTAGAACAAGATTTCTTTCCGAATTTACAAAAAGTAATTCAGTATATTTTAATATTGCCTTTTTCGAACGCTTTAGCAGAGAGAATTTTTAAAAATTTAAAGAACTGCAAAACTGACCATAAAAATAAACTATCTTCTAAAACAATTGCGGCAATTTTTTAAATAAAGAAGGAATACTTAGAAATGGAAGCGAAAATTTTGAACCTTCTGCAGAAATGTACAAAAAGAATTGGAAATTTTAATTTTATCGCATTGGTGAATAAGTAAAATAGTTCATATAATACATATGATGAGTAGTAGTAGTAGTTATTTTTATATATCGTTACAATACGTACAATGTTATTATAAATAATTTATATAAATATAAAGAATGTTACATACGGCTCGACCCCTGTCGTCAGCCGGAATAAATCTGGTTAAAAAAATAATAATGATATCTTTTAAGATTATATGTACATATCGCACACCCAGTTCAAAAGTGACTCAACTCAAAAAAATTTTTTTTTTTTTGCTTTATTATTTTTACGAATAAACAAGTGCATTCTGCATAGTTTAAGCATATAAATAAAAAAAAATTTTTTGAGTTGTGTCACTTTTGAACTAGGTGTGCGATATGTATATGCCCTCAATAATTAAATTCACTTATTAACGTACTACGGTATTGCAAAGTGTTGATAATGTGTTTGACTAAATTGTCCCACTTACAAAAATGTGGAATTCTCCATTTAAAATTTTTATCAAAAATTCTTCTGATATTGTTATATACCCGAATTGTTGCAACCTGCTATAAATGAAAATAGGAGATCTGCAAGTGAAATGTTGAATTGTCTCTACTTCTCCTGTGTTGCATAGTGAACAAATTGAAGAATTTGCGCTCGAAAACCGGGATCCATTTAATTTAATTAAGTCACAACGTGATTTGAAAATCCACGCAAACTGATTTTGTTCATTCATATTCATATTCATTAAGTAATGCTGTCTCTGAAGTTGAGTTTACTATAAAATTAATCTGTTTGTAAGGCTCTTTGTACACGTTTCTCGTTATATATAATTTTCAATGCATTTATGAAGTTTTGCTGGGTCGAAAACTAGTTCAGTTCTGCTAGTGTTTGTACATATTCCTTAACGGATGTTAATTCTCATAAGAATACCAGTGTTACGATCTTAGGCTATTAAATTTCATACAATAGGTATATTAAAGATCCACTAAAATATTCGAATTTAATTCGAAAATGCATAATAATTATAAATTTGCTGGCCACAGCACATAACCCATTACTGATTAAAAATTGGTAATAAAGGGTTAAATGGAAAATAAATATGTAATTCAGTTACTTAGAATATGGTAACAATTACGTTGAAAAATATGTTAAATTTGAAAAATTTTCAGTTCAAAAAGGGATAATACTAGTGAGAATAATATTTCCAATAGATTGTGCTTTAAAGAGAAATATAAAAAATATGAATATGTATACCACAAAGAACTCTGATGAGACCTTTAGTAGCTGGGTCGAAAACTGGTTCAGTTCTGCTAGTATTTGTACATATTCCTTAACGGATGTTAATTCTCATAAGAATACCAGTATTAGGATCTTAGGCTATTAAATTTCATACAATATGTATAATAAAATCCATTAAAATATTCGAATTTAATTCGAAAATGTATAATAATTGTAATATATAAAATATTTTTTTCATGACTTTTTTTATTTATAAGGCGGCGGCAAGCTCTAATGAATATATCGTCATATTCACCCTTCTGCAGTCTTTGTGTCAAATTGACCCAATTTTGTTTTTTCCTTGTATTTATTATAATCTTGTTAATGTTGTATTAAGCTGAAATTTTATTTTATCCATACCAGAGGGAAAAGTAGCTCTTTCACACAAAAATTATTTTAAAATATATTTTTATTTTTTATCTACTTATAAATGTATCTTTTATGTACAGGTGTTATATTTGGGTCACCCAAACTATTTTATTGCACCACACTTTTAGGAGTGTTTTGGCGATTTCCGATTTTAAATAAATATTAAATGTGACAACCATATTACAATACTTATTATCATTGATAAGAAATCACTGAATCCCTTTTTCTACGCTTAAAAAGTTTGCTACTGCATAATATATCGAACATAATTTGATACTTTGCTGTCAAACAGTTCAGTTTATTTGATCTGCTTCCGATAATATAATCACAAAGCCGAAGTCAGTCTAAATGTAATAATATATAGATTGTGATAGATTCTTAGTAATTATCAGTTGGAACAAATTCTGACGATAATATTTTCGATTAAAGCGATGGTGCACCTGATAAAGAAAATGCGTCCCGTCCATCATTCTCTGTCTAGAAAATCCTCCTTAGTACATCGGGAGGATAGCAAAAAATCAAGTAATGATAAAGAAGACTAGACCAATAATGCAACATCTATGGTCACAATTATGAAATCAACATTTCAGCTATTTATTAATCAAAATATAACAATATAATATTGACAAGTCTGAGGGCACAGAAGAAAAGAGACCTCGTGACAAACTGGCTCTTATAGGTGTTATATTCCACACGAAAACGTAATAGTGGAAAAATAATTAGTTCCATTTCGAAGGCGCTTCAACTTTAGACAATAAATACTAACTAAATTTTAGCTCCGTGTGATTCTAAAACTAAATATGAATGAAATATGGAAGCTTATATAGTCAAAGAAAGAAAAAACCCACCGAGAAAAAAATCAAGAAGCATACAAGTTCATTATTTTTACTACATTATTATTTACGTATGCACGTAGTACTTACTTTTTCAGAACCACTTCCAAGAGGACGTACAGTTACCTGTGAGAACTTTTTCACAATGTATAATGTAGCTCAAAAATTTATTTTCAAAAATATAACGCTAGAAAGAATAAAATGTTTTTACCAGCTAGAATATTGGATATGAAAAAGAAGCCAGTTCTACATTCCAAATTCCTATATATATATGATATAATTCTCGCGTCATAGGTGTCAAAAAAAATCAATACGTTATTTTGATGAGCTCTTTTTACCATTCTCTTGACAATTATTCTTAAAAGTGTTTGACAACGCCAGTTGCTTTCTTTTCAAATATGACTGATGTTTCCGCTTTTAATTCTTATGTTATATGGACCGAAAATAATCCTGCTTGGAATTGCAATATAAATTGTAGAACTAGTAGAGCAGATGATCGATGCCAACATTTTGTGTAGAACAAACAAACCACATGGAGTGTCAGCTGTAATTCAAAATAACCAAGCCGAGTGTTCACCGTCAATGGCAATACCGTCAATGGCAATACCTGCAAACGGGCGTCGGGATCGGGAGTTGCAAACTTTTCTAAAATCAATCCCGTTCTTCATCCCTAGTATGTACCTATACAAATTTATTTACTGATGTACGAGAAATATTAAAATAAAACACATACTTGTTCATGTTTCAGTACAAATTGAAAATATTTTTTTTTTATAATGAAGTTTTAATGTTGAAAAATGTAGGTTTCTACATACATGTACATATGTATATGTGTATATATTAAAACACAATTCTGTGTGTAATATGTTTTCATATGTGAAATTTCAGTCCTGGCTGTGTAACTCATACAGCTGTTGGTGGCAACATTGGTTTTCTTACTCTCTTCGCGAATAAATCAACCAGTGTTGCTCAATTGAACAAAAAATCCTGCCTAACAGCTTATTGAAATGTACCGAAACTACCTGTATCGTTAATTCTTCTTATATTAGTGTTAAATTCAATTTATCGTACGCTAGTTTTCATCATGCTAACCGACTACCACAATTATAACAAAAACATGTGTGTGAGACAAAAATTGCGTATGTGTTTATGTTTTATTAGTTTCCAAGAGAGCTAAGTTTGTTGTTCAGACACTGAGATGTAATAAGCAACATAAACTTATTAATCAGTGTTGTCACACAACCGAGACCGAAATTACACATTTTAAACAGAATTACACACAAAATTTTGTTTTAATATATACACATTTATCGTCATATTAAATGCAAACGGACGTAACTACAGTTTTTGTTTTTTTTTACAGGAGAAGCAAAAAACCTTAAATTAAAAATTTTATAAATCCTGAAAATCATATAAATTTCAGGATTGGCATCCCTATATATAACAAATAAGTTTGTATGTAAGCATGATACAATCATCACAAGGTAGTCCCAGTTTGAAATGTCATAGAACTCTGCCATTTTGCAACCCTGCTGCTCTTCCAATTGTCAAATAAAAGCAACACTGTTGTTGACAGTGGTACACAAATAAATATAAATTTTGATCGTAGGTATCTAAAACTTTCCACGAACATGTGTTTTGATAAAACGAACCATAATTAATAAAAAAAAACTCAATTTCGAAATTTTATGTAGTTACGTCCGTTTGCATTTAATACATATTTAAACATTAATGCCCGTATTTATAAAAACTATTTTAGGTTTATTGAGGGTTTATTTGACAAGTATTGCATAGAAATTTGTCAAATATATCCTCAATAAACTTAAAATAGTTTTTATGAATACGGGCATAAAACTTCATTATTATATACATAGATACATACATAATTGGCCATTACAATCCTTTACTTCGACTAGCTCATTACAAGTAAATGTACATATAGAAAAATTAAAAAATATAATTGTGATAAAAGTTTTCTATAAAAGTATTAGTTAAAAAGTTGATGTTTGTCATAAATATGTACAGAAGACTAAGAACTCTAATGAGACGATCGTAGCTTTAGTCGAAAACATGCTGAGTTTGGCTAGTGTACTACTCCTTCACGACCATTTTTTCTCCTTTGATTAAAAAAAAGAAAACAATAAAATCTAATTAAAGCGTTTCTGACAAAACATAATTAAAGTATTAATTATTGAATGATTTTTTTTTTTATAACGAATTAGTATTTCACAGAAAAACTTTTATAATTCTTAATGGCTATATACATATGCATGTTTTGACATATAAGTAGCAACAAAGCAGATCAGTATATTTAAACATACAAAACTAAAAATGTAACGAAAAGTTACGAATATATTGTTTTCCTTTTTTTTAGCAATATATCTGCAGTAAATGAATTATGAACATTACATCTACATATTTATATTAAAAGAGAAGGTTATATGTTTTTTTTTATTAGTGCTGGAAAATGAAATAAAAAGAATTCAATGTTAAACAAATTTGGTGTAAAATTTTAGCGATTAAAGAAAGCGTTAGAAGTAAAATTACACACAAATTACACATGAAGCCAATTACACACAGACTACACACAGAATATTGAATTACACACAAGGTGGCAACACTGTTATTAATGTTTATATTTCTTAAGTCGGGTTTAGACGGTAATACAAGTCGAACGTTAAATCAAAAAGAAAATATTGGGTGCTATTCTTGATTCCGCACGGAAAGGAAAGCTGAACGGAAAGAAATATCGATCGATAAGCAAATTGCAATTATTCATTCCTGCGGTATGAGCTTTCCGCGACTTTAATATAACGTTCCTCTTTTAATGAGTTTAGAGTTGATTTGTTGTTAAAATACAAACAGTATGGTAATATTACATAAATATTTTGGTGTGATATTTTTTTTCATTTAGTCCAAAAATATAAAAGATTTTTGTCATTTGTGAAATCAAAATATATGTACATATGTATGTATAAAATATAAAAATTTCTTCCGCCGTTTTAATTTCTTCACTTGCAATATTTTCAATCGGCATGCTCTTCTTGAAAACACCAAAACTGCTTACATTTTGTATACCATGAACCGCGGTATTAATCTTCAGGAAAGCGCTTACTTCTTCCTAAATTTTTGTAAAAGGAATTTTTTTACATGGATCACAGCCTATTCCAGTCAAAATCTGTATATTCTTTGACAGCTTCTTTTAGCACTATGATTTTATAATCAGTCAATACCTACAGTATAATACAAAAGAAATCAAAGATCAATGAAGAATAGCTGACATCTTAAAAAAAATATGAAAAAAATATTTCTTTCGGCGACTACCTCTCAGCAGTCTTCTGGCAAAACTCTGAGAGTAACTAATTGCTGTAATCCTGACACAGGGTTGTAAAAGTCAGTTATGTATGTATTGTATGTATTTCCATTATATATACATAACATAATAAATTAAACTTCAAAAAAACTTTTTTCGCAAAATTTAATATTTTGCCTTACATTTTTGTTTTTCATGTTCAAAAAAGCGAATTAAATAAATTAAAATTACAATTATTAAATTTTACTTTTTATTTTATTAAAAACAAATGTAAATATGTTATAAATTAAAATTTAAAGCACACATATTTTAATTTCTACCCTTTTTATTTTTCTTTAATCTCTTTCCGTGAGCTTTCCGTTAAAAAATTAGTGCGTGAGCAAAATGAAGAAAATTATCTATACTGCGGAATCATGGTAAAATTACTTACAAGGTGGTGGCAGGTATGTAATTCCACCATGCTGCGGAATCAATAATAAGACAATACCGCAGTAAAGCCGAGTGTCCACTAGCAAGTTACTTGCGGAAGAACTTCTGCAAGTATTTGCTGAAGTGTTTCCACTGAAACCAAAACTTGCGGAAGTTTGATTCCAGAAGTTGTTTGTAGAAGTTTTACGCGGAACTTGCAGCAAGAAATTGCAGACGTGTTTACACACAATGTGAGTACAGGTTGCAGTAGAGTTAGCTTCTTTAAAGAGTGACAGTATAAAAATGTCTTGTGGCAAAATTAGAGTGACCGCTGCCATCGCAGCTTATTTAATAAGAAAGAAAAAACTATTTAAAAAAAATTGTCCTCAGTTTCTTTGGGTACATGAGATACATACATAACTGGCCTTTACAACCCTGTGTCAGGATTACGGCTTAGCTTCTCGCAGTACTTACGTTGTGTGTGTAAATTTTTATTCATGAGTACCGGGACCTACAGTTTAATGTCGACTCCGAACGACAGACTTGAGAAGCTTGTTCATGGCAATTAATTACTCTCAGAGCTTTTGCCAGAAGACTGCTGAGAGGTAGTCGCCGAAAGAAATATTTTTTTCATATTTCTTTTTTTATTTTTTTTTAAGATGTCGGAGCTGGGTGTCGAACCCAGGGCTCATGTGTTAGTAAGCCAACACACTAACCACTAGACCACGGCGAAGTAAAAATATATTGGATATATCTTTATCATATTTCTTTTTTTTAAGATGTCGGAGCTGGGTGTTGAACCCAGGGCTCATGCCTTAGTAAGCCAACACGCTAACCACTAGACCACGGCGACTACAAGAAGAATTACCTTTTCTGTTTTTGATTGAGAACAGCCCTCACGGGATAACGCCTACCCATGGATGCAGTACATGTCTAGGAAATTATGAGGGAAAGGGGGAAAGAGGGCTGTGGGCCTTTGATTTAAACTTACTAATATCATATCTGATATAAGTCAGAAAAAACAAAGGTCCTACTTATTATTATTATTTTTATTTACTATCATTATTTCAAGTTAAAAATATAAAAATTTCAATATATATATGTACATAGTTTGAGATTTTACTAGTAAGTATTGCAACAAATAAAAGCTTATTCTAGGTTGAACTTAAAATACATATAAAGATATTTATCGCAAATTAAAGGAAAAAGATAGCAAAAAACCTTATTGAAAATAGGTCCTACTTTGCCAATGCGAACTGCAAGGAAATTGGTTGCTGTTGATTAATTATTCAATGGCCAGTATTATACTTACCTTCACCACTAAATAATCCAACAGCAATCACTTTCAAGAAACCCGCACAGTAAAGTTTAAATTAGGAAAGAAATAAAAGATGACAATGATATTGAAGATGATGCGGTTGTTGTTGTTCTCCTTGATCCAGTACCTCAAATAATTCTTAGTAACTACTCCTCCACTGCCTTGCTGGCATGGATACCCTGCCAGCTTAGCCAGTTGAGTGCTTGCATTGCAAGCCTCTTCACCACGACAGGGTGATTATTCCATGTAGAGGGATTTTCTATGAATTAATTAATTTGAAAGTGAACCGTCATTTAGACTTTTTCACTTCAAAAATAAACTGGTTAAGTGGTTAACTTTTTCACCAGAATTTTATAAGAAGTGAACTTATTTAATTCTGCTATCTTTCAGAGGAAAGATATCGTCGTGCGGGAGTTTAAGTGCTCTATACGCCATTTTTTAAATCTCGCGTTAATGATGCTAATTTAGGTTTTTGACACCAAAATTTTTAAAATCTGGGAGTTTTATCATGACATGAAATACATGACGACATCTCATGTACCGCCGCCTTGGTCTAGTAGTTAGCGAGTTGGCTTACTAAGGCATGAGCCTTCAGCACTTTGATCACTTTTTTTTTCTTTCTTTGTTGACCTCTTGACCAAACTGCGTTCGGAGGTCGTGTAATTTTCTTTTCATCTCTTCTTCGGGCTCGTCTATAGCATTGGCTATTGCCTTTACAGAGTTTTGTTTTTTAATTTTATTTTTATATTCTTTTGAGGACGTGTCCCATAGTTCTGGGTAACTTTCCTTACTTCAAATAAATTTATTATTTTCCATTTTTATTTAATTAGTCAAAAATAAAAGAAAAAAAAAACACAAAACAAAACCCGACTTATACCTGATTTCTTCCGCAAGTCTTAAAAACACTTGCAGTTCACAGCAAGTTGCGCAAGTCACTTCCAGCAAGCAACGAACATGTGTTTCTACCTAATTTCTGCAAGTTTTTCTTGCAAGCAAAAACTTCTGGAAGTCGACTTCTAATACGTGTTTACATGACAAAAACTTCTGGAAGTCACTTCTGGAAGCAACTTCCGCAAGAAAACTTGCTAGTCGACACTCGGCTTAACGATATGATACCGCAGCAACGGAACAATATGGCAACAACGGAATGAATAATAGCAAATTTTGCTTCCGCGCAAAATATGGCTTTCCGCAGCCACGGAACGGAATCAAGAATACCTTCACCCTTATTCTATTTGGCGTCGGCAATAACAATAGCAATTTTAAGGCAATAGCAATTTTAAACAACGGCAACATCAATATAATGTTAATTTGGTATTCTATAAGAGTATTATGACGCACACATCTCTAATGTTTGAGACAGCTTTTTTATTTTTTTCATTGTTTGGTAAAAAAATAGTTTAGTGAAAAATATAAAAAATAAAATCCAGTGAAGAAGAAATTAAAACCAATTTAGTTGTGGAAAAAGACTGCAGAAGTCGTGCATTTTTTACTTGCCCAATGAAAAGTAAATTTAAAATCATCATGTTCAAAGTTTTTTTTATTAATTTCATTACATTTTTTAAGATTTGAAAGTTATTTCACGGTAAATAAGGCATTATTTAAATATGTGTTGGATACCATAAGAGCCCAATTTAAAAAAAGGAACTCTATCAACGTACTTTCCAAACATCATAAAATTGGCAGTGACATTACGATTCTAGGCCAGGGGTTGGAAACGTTGGTTTTGGCCGAAACACTCGACGCCATAGAGATAGCTCGTCCACAGTGGATAAAATTTAGCATGACAAAAGCTGAAAACAAAGAGTTAAATTTTATTTTTTCGAATAAAAAAACAGGATTTCCAGGGGTAATTGGTCGTGTGGGTGGAACCACATCGAGATTATAGCCCCAAATGAACAGAACCGCACATTAACTGAAATTTTTTAATTTAAATGTATTTTTCAACTACACTTTTTCTTATATTTTATTTATTTAATAAACTAAATTTAACAGCTTAGAATATAAAGTAACACAGTTAACATATGTAGGTATGTATCTATTTTTTAAAACAAAGAACAACACAAGGCAACACCAAAAATGACGACGACAAAATCTTTGGCAATTTAAGACAATAACGACGTCAGTTTTGCTTACAGATTACCAAAAATATGTTAACAGTGATCGATAAATGGCAATGTTGCCAACTAGAATACCGATCTGCAATAAAACACTAAAAACGGCATTGCCTTCTATCGACGACGCCACAATAGAATAAGGGTGATTATGAAATCCCATCCGTAATTTTAAAATGAGAGTAAAAATCATACGACAGATATTTTTGCGTAATAAAATGTGATGGTCTTTAAATAATTTTTAAAAACAAAGAGAGCCGTACTACAGTCAAATTTTCATCCGTATTTTCTCTCATTTTCGTACGCTCTCATTACATATCAAGTTTACACGATACTATTTATTCTGTTCTACACAAAAATTTGACATATCGTACGACTTGTATTACCGTGTAAGTCCCCCTTTACTGCCATCCCTAAATAAAAGCGGCAAGCGTTTTCTAGCTGTCAAAATTTCTCATGCCCATACAATTTGTATGGAGCATCCCAAAATGACGCGGCGGCAACGCTTTGCAACTGAAAAATCCAGGGACTGAAACCCTGAAAAAATTGGGTTCGGGTTCAGGCTCGGGTTAATAAAAATAAAAAGTTTGGGTTCAGGTTCAGTCCAGGGTTCAGGTTAGGGTTCAAAATTTAGAAAAAAAAGTACAATATCATATATTTATTTTTCAAAAAATTTTTCATTTCATTTAATAATTCTTCTTTTAAATTTGATGTGGTGATAAATAAAATTTCAAAGATGATCTTGGCTACCTGATATAATAATGGTGTTTGCATTTTATGTTGCTCCCAAAATCTTAAAATATTTTTTCTTTTCCCAGCCTTGGATAATTTTCGTATATTTTCATCTCATTTTTAACTGAACTATCAATTGAAGAGGTAGCATTTATATTTTTATTTTTTATTTTATTTATTTATATTTAGTAAGGCTAATTTTTCGCTTAAATCTAAGCGTAAAAATTTACATACTTATATTGCATCTTTGGCAACATTGTTATACATATAAACAAGGAAATTTAACAAGGCTCTATAAAATTATAGAAATATTTATAATAAATTGCTTAATAAATAGATAGAGACTATTTTAAAAACAAAATTAGAACATAAAAATCAAGTGGTAGTGAAGGCAGAAGAGATCTCGCAGAACTGAAACTTTTTTGTCAAAAATACTTAAAAACTTAAATAATGGCTGAATGCAATAAGTGCAGATCAGCAATAAGAGGTGAAAGTGGACTGCGATGTATGGGTGTATGTGATAAGGTGTATCATTACACAAAAAAATGCGCCGGAATAGATAATTATTCTTCTAAAATTATAGATGAAGACAATTTTGTTCGCTATATATGTGATGATTGTATGCTGTATATACAAAATGTAGATCTGGTATTAAGGGACATTCAGGAAGGTGTAAATAAAAATAAGCAAGTGTTAGTGGAGTATAAAAACGAGTTTGAAAGTTCTTTAAGGCAAAATGAAAATGAGATAAAAGCGCTACTAGAAGCAATCGAAAAAAGATATGATGAGAGATTCAAAAAGATTGATAAAATTCAAAAAATGTGTGAAAAAAATGTAGATGCAGTTAAAAATTTATATGGAAATGTAAAAGAAGTAGAGAATAAAAACAAAAATATGTATGAAACAATAGAAAAAACAAATGCAAAGATGTGTAATGAGATAAAGAAGGTGATTAATGATACAAACATCAAAACGAAAATGACATATGCACAAACAGCAAAAAGTATAGTGATGCCAGATGTGTCAAAAAATATCCCCTTAATTATAAAGCCCAAAGAGAAACAGAGTGTAGTAAAAACAAAAGCTGAACTAAATGAGAAGATAAATCCCGTGAATTTTAAAATTACAAATGCAGAAAACAGAAAAAATGGAACATTAGTAATTCAAAGTGAAAATATAGAAGAAAGAGAAAGAATGAAAGAAGTTATACAAAATGAAATAAGTGAAAAGTATGAAATAACAGTCCCAAGGGAAATAGATATGCAAATAATTGTAACGGATATGAACTTTAAAATGCGAGAAAACGAATTGGTTGAAAAAATGAAAAAACAAAATGAAATTTTGAGAAACAGTAAGATGGAAATAATAAGAATTTTTGAAACAAAGAGATTTAATAAAACAATTTACAATGCTAAAATAAAAATAGATAAAGATGCATATACTAGAGTTATGTCAAGTCAAAAAATTAATGTTGGATGGGATAGATGTCGAGTTTTTGATGGAACAAACATATTACAGTGTTTTAAATGTCAGGGCTATAACCATAAAGCTTCTGAATGCAGAAATGAGGAAATATGTTACAGATGCCATGGAAAACACAAAAGTAGTGAATGTAATAAAGAAATAATAGCTAAGTGTATTAACTGCATAAAAGAAAATAGAAGATTAAATTTAGGACTAGATGAAAATCACGCTACAAATTATAGAGAATGTCCTGTGTACCAAAATAAACTTAATTTAAAAAAGAAAAGAATAGGCATTGCAGCCTAACAATCACAGCAATTAATAAAGAAAATACATGGAATATATACAAACATTCAAGGACTTCTAAATAATTTTGTTCAATTAGAAACAATTGTCGAAATAAATAAACCAGATTTTATAATCCTGTCGGAAACTCATTTGACTGATGCAGTAGATGAATCAGAGTTTCTTATGAGGCAATATAATCATTTCAATATATTATCCAAATCATCAAAAACCGGTGGTGTAACTGTGTATTTTAAGAAGCAATGTAATATACACAAGTTAAGTGAATATGTAAAAGAATCAAAATATTGGATAGGTGCTTACAGAGCAAAGATTGAGAAAACAACTTTTATATTAGCAATAGTATATAGATCGCCAAGTGCCCAAAAGCCTGAATTTTGCAACGATTTTGAAGAAATAATAGAAGAGTTATCGGAAGAAAACTGCAATATGTTAATAGTCGGAGACTTTAATATAGATTGGGAAAAAGACTTATAAATCTAAAATAGAAAGCGTTCTAAGTGATAACGGTCTAAAGCAAATAGTTAATGAATATACTAGAGTAACAAAAAATTCCAAAACTCTAATAGACTTTGTTATAACGAATAATGAAGGAATTATAGCAAGAACTAATATAAACAATAAAATATCAGATCACGAAACCATAGATATATTTATCAAAAACGAAACTATTTTAAATGAACAAGTTCAAGAAATAGAAATATTTAAATATAATAAAACCCGTTTTAATAATGAATTAAGTGCAATATTAAGGTGTAATGAGGTTAACAATTTAAACTCTTACGTCCATCATTTTGATAATAGTATAGAAAATACCATAAAAAGATTTACAATTAAAAAGAAATTACATGAAAAATATAATAATAAATGGTTTAGTAATGAACTTAAGAACATGAAAAGAGAAAAGATTTTTAAATACCAATGCGCAATTAATGAAAATACAAATGAGGCATGGAATGACTATAAAATAATAAGAAATTTATACAAAGTAAGAATTGAAAACGAAAAAAATAAGTTTATAAATAATAAAATAAACGGTGCAAATAACCAAAAAGAAATGTGGAGAAAAATAAAAGAACTAGTTTTAAGAAACCCCAGATCTGTGATAAAATCTGTGATTTTTAAAAACAATGAATATAAGGATAATTTACAAATAGCGGAAAATTTTAATGATTATTTTATAAGCAGTATTAAGGAAATAAATAACTCCATTGATTATGTGCAATATGAAAATAATATACCTGTGATAAACAGTACATTCAAATTTCGTGCAATAAATTTAACAGAGTTAAGAAGTATATGTAAGGATATCAACAACAAACCAGACTATAATAAAATAAATAATAAATTAATATTAGATAATTGGGACATAGTTGGCAATAAAATTCTTAATATAGTAAATAAATCTCTTGAGAGCGGAATAGTTCCTAGTAATTGGAAAGAATCAGTAATAACACCAATTGAAAAAGTAAAAAATACAGTGAATTGTGAAGATTATCGGCCTATAAACAGTCTTAAAACATGTGAAAAAATTATGGAAAAAATTGTTAAAAACCAACTAGAAGAATATATAGAAAAGCATAAAATACTGTCAAGATTTCAGTCAGGTTTTAGAAAAAAACACTCATGTGAGACTGCTGTGAATTATGTTATAGATAGATGGAAGTATATGAAGCAAAATAATAAAATTGTGGCAATTTTTCTTGATTTCAAAAGGGCTTTCGAAACTATTGACCGAGATATATTGATAGAAAAACTTAAAAAATATGGAATAAAAGGTAATGAAATAAAATGGTTCCAATCTTATTTAACTAATAGAAGGCAAATAACAAAGGTTAATGGTGTTAAATCAGAAGAAAAAGAAACTGAGTTTGGTGTACCTCAAGGGTCAATTTTGGGCACTCTGTTATTTATTATATATATAAATGATATGGAAAATGTCGTTGAAAATAGTGAAATAGTGCTTTATGCAGATGATACTCTGATTTTCGCGGAAGCCCAAACAGAAGATAGATGCTATGAAAAACTAAAAATAGATATGCATAAAATAAATAAATGGCTGAAAATGAACAAACTTAAATTAAATGAAAACAAAACCAAGCTAATGGAATTAAATATGAACAGTAATAGAGAATTCAATATTAATAATGTGATCATTGAAAAAGTAGAAAAAATAAAATATCTGGGGTTCTTAATAGACAAAGAATTGAAATTTAAAGAACATTTAGAATATATGTGCAAAAAAATTGGAAAAAAGATAGGTTTTTTGAAACGTATAAGAAACAAAATGTCTATTATTACGGCAATAAACATTTATAATACTACGATAAAACCACATTTTGAATTCGGATCAACTATAATGTATACATGTTGCACGGATAGTCAAATAAACAGATTACAAAAACTACAAAATAAGGCAATGCGGTCTATACTAAAATTCAATCGTTTTACATCAATCAAATATATGTTAGATACATTAAGATGGATGAACATAAGCCAAAGAATGGAATATAACACATTAATTTTTATAAGAAAAATGGAGATGGGAGACGCGCCAGACTACTTAAGAGAACAACTAAGATATGTTGGAGATGTTCAAACGTACAATCTACGAAATAATCATAATTTTCGATTGAAGCAGTCAAATACTGTGAATACACAAAGATCTATTTTACAAAGGACTTAAAACCTATAATATGCTGCCAAATTGTGTGAAGAATGAGACAAACAATAATATTTTTAGGAAAAAGATAGTTGATTTTATTAAAAATGTTAATGAAATTTGAGCTTAATAAAGAGAAAATGATTCAAATGTAATTTAATGAATTGTAATGAAAAAGTATTTAAAATACTACTAATAAATAAATAAAAAAAAAAATTTAGTAGTATTCACAATACTTTAAAATTCTTAATTAAATTAATAATTTACAACTTCAACAAAATACAATAAAATTTTAATAGATGTTTCAATTATCTTTTTACAAAATTTGCACATTTTCTTTTAAATACAATATAATTTTTTTCTGATTTAATATCATCTGTAAGAGTGTTGAATAACTGAAGTCCTTTATAAAACAGAGATCTTTGCATAGCTGTTGTCGTTGCTTTCGTTAGTCTAAAATTTTCTGCATTTCGTAGTGCGTATGGTTGGACATCTCCGACATATTTGATTTGTTCGCTAAGATATTCTGGAGCGTTACCATTTTTTATTTTATGTATAAAACTTAGAGTATTGAATTCAAGTCGTTGTTTTATACTTAACCATTTAAGTATGTTGAGCATATCTCTTATTGATGTATATCTGCTGCATTTTAAAATGACCCGCATCGCTTTATTTTGTAACTTTTGCAATCTTTGCAATTGTGATTCATTGCAGCATGTATATATGATAGTTGAGCCGAATTCGAAATGAGGCTTTATTATCGCATTATAAATGTTTATTGCTGTCATTAAAGAGATTTTTTGTCTAATTCTTCTGAAAAAACCAATTTTCCTTCCTATTTTCGCGCATATGTAATCTATATGTTCATTAAATTTCATTTCGTGATCTATTATAAATCCGAGGTACTTTATATTTTTGACTTTTTCTATGTCTTCGCCATTTATTTTGAATGCCATTTCGCTGTTTATATTTATTTCCAGGAGTTTTGTCTTTTTTTCATTTAATTTTAGCTTGTTCATTTTCAGCCATGTGTTAACATTATTCATATCATTTTCCATGTTTTCTTGGCACTCTTCATTTGTGTACCCTTCTGTGTATATAAGTGTATCGTCCGCATACAATACAATTTCACATTTTTTTAGTATAGTAGGCATATCGTTGATGTATATTATAAACAGTAATGCACCTAATATTGAGCCTTGTGGAACACCAAAGTCATTAATAATTGTATCCGATTTTACTTTATTAATTTTTGTAATTTGCCTTCTGTCCTTCATATTAGATTCAAACCATTTGAGCTCTCTGCCTTGGATGCCATACATATATAATTTTCGAATTAATATATTTCTGTCTATGGTTTCGAATGCTCTCTTAAAGTCTAAGAAAATAGCCATGATTTTTCTATTTTTTTCAATGCTTTTCCATCGATTGATAACATAATTCACAGCAGTTTCGCACGAAAATTTTTTTCTAAAGCCAGATTGATATTTTGAAAATAAATTATTATCTTCCATATATTTCTCCAACTGGTCTTTCACAATTTTCTGTAATATTTTTTCACAGGTTTTTAACATATTTATTGGACGGTATTCTTCACATTTTTTCGTTCTTGCCACTTTTTCAACCGGGGTAACCATAGTTTCTTTCCAATTTTCTGGGAACTGACCTGTTTGTAATGATTTATTTATAATATTGAGTAAAATTTTGCCAATTATATGCCAATTATCAAGTATAATTTTTGTTGATATTTTGCAGTAATCCGCTTTATTTTTTAGTTTTTTAACTGTATTTTTAAGATCTGAGATTGTTGTTGTACTAAATTTGAAACGTTGACTAGCCATATTCAATTGATTAGTATACTGCACATTCTCAATTGAGTCTGTTATTGCCTTAATACTGTCTATAAAGTATTTATTGAAATTATTAGCTATTTCGATGTTTTTTTCAAATTCTATGTTGTTAAATATCACAGATTTTATATCATTCCATTTTTTCTTCATCACCAATTCTTTTATTTCTCTCCACATTTGTTTTTGGTCCTTTGCATTATTTATTTGATTGCTAATGTATTTACATTTTTCGGTCTCAATTTTTACTTTGTATAAATTTCTAATCGATTTATAAACAGCCCATGCTTCCGTCGTGTTTTCAAATTTAGCAATTTGGTATCTCGTTATTTTCTCTCTTTTATAGTAGCGTAGTTCATCATTAAGCCATTTATTAACTCTATATTGTTTACCCCCCGTCTACACGTACAATAATTATTTCCAAACATAAGAGCCAGCGTCGGCAGAGTAACAGTAAAATATTGTTTATGTTCAAGTTTATGTTTTTAGGTGGAGAACACGTATTGCAGTAAAAATAAATAAATAAAATGTCTAAACAACGCACCATTTATTATTTTTTTCGTAGGACAATTAAAACACTCTTTTTAAATAATTTAGCGTAATTACAAACAAGAAAAATTATTTTTTCAAACAAAAATCGAGTTTAAATGTATAATTTGACAGCTTATGTTTAACATTATTTCTTTGCAAAATGTGCGAACAACTATGTTAACATACATGTGCAAATACATGTTTTTGCGGTCTACACTTGAACATATGATGTTGGAAATAGAATTTGACAATTGAAAACATAATTATTTCCAAGTTTATGGCGCGTGTAGACTGGGGGTTATAGATTGGTTTTTTATAAGTAAATTTTTGAACTGTCTCCTCCAAGCATTTATCAAACATAAGAACATTTTGATCAATATTCATATTTTCTTGATAGAACATTTTTCTACTTATTTCGCTTGTAAATTGAATTTTGTTATATTTAAAGAAATCTGTAGTACTATTTTCTTCACTAGTATATTTTTCTTCGGCCTTTATTAATATTTTAATCATTTCGTGATCCTATATTTTATTTTGACTACAATTTTGTACAGTCGTCTTAAAGCTGTTTGTGATTACATAATCTATTATTGTTCTGGATGTATTCGTTACCCGTGTGTATTCATTTACTTTCTGTACAACACCATTATCGTTTAATAATCTTTCGATTTTATTCTTATAAAAATTATTTGTTGACCAATCTATGTTGAAGTCTCCGGTTATAATTACATCATTAGATTTTTCACACAGCTCTTCCAATGTTTCTTGAAAAATTTCACAGAATTCCGATTCATAACCACTAGGCGATCTGTAAAGTGCCATCAATATAAGTTGGACATTTTCACGAGTTGCTATACATGCTATAATCCAGTATTTAGAATCTGCCTTCTTTTCAAATATTTTTGTAACTTTCCATTCTTTTCTGTGGTATATTATTACGCCTCCAGTTCTCGTGGAATTTGAAAAAATCAAATCAGAAAAATTGTATAATTGTTCGACCTGTTTCCAAATTATCCAAATAATAAGCAAATACTTTTTTCAAGCTCAAGGTCAAGTTTATTTTCAATTTAACAATCAATATTTCGATATCCTTCGGATATCATCTTCAGGATTTCTAAAAATAATAATACAAAAATATAAACAGATAAAAATACACTGAAAACCACTGTTTCAATAAGAATTTGATGAAAAAATCAACAACAAAAACAATTATAAAAATACCGATCATATAACAATACAAAATGTAAACAAACTCACAATATCAGTAATAAAAATAAAACAACAATTCCATATTATAAAAATATAAACCAAAAAGAACTTACAAAAAATTATATAAACACAACAAAAATTAAAATTAATATATATATATGTATCACTGCACCGATGTTATCACATTACATACTATACTAATTATTGCTAATATTTCCCCTGTTTATTATATATCTATAACTCTGAGCACAATTTTCGGTGTCCGTTTTGTAGTTCATTCTCCTCTCCTTTGGTGTATTTATTATATGTAACATCTCTAAAGTAAACCGTTTTTTATATGTATTTTCTCTCTGTAATATTTGCACCCTTTCCAAATCTGGTGTATGATTATCATCTGCACAGTGGTTCGCAAGTGCTGTTTTCTGTGTATTCAATTTGTCTCTATTTCTAAAATCCGATTTATGTCCTGCCATTCTTGTTCTTAATTTATTTTTCGTTGTACCGACATACATTTGATTGCATTTGGTTTTACCATCTCCCAGACAATTTATTCTATATATTACATTATATTTATCCATTGTGTCCAGTTTTGATTTTGTGTCGGTAAATAGTCGTCTGAGCGTGTTATTCGATGATTGAGCAATTTTAAATCTATTTTTGTCCAAAATATTCGTATTCCTTAATCTTTCTGAAAATCCAGGCACATATATTATCGATTTATATACTTTTTCAGTTTTCCCCTGCTCTACCCGTCGTCCTTTATTTACTCTAAATATGTCCATAAGTTTGTAAATGGTATTCCCAGGGAAGTCATTTTCCTTCAAAATTTTAATCACTTTCTGAATATTTTGTGAATGGAATATTTCATCGCTTATAGAAAGAACACGTTCAATAAAATTCATGGCAGTATTTATAATTATATATTTAGGCTGGCCTGAATTAAAATTTATAAGTCTGCCGGATGATGTTGGCTTTTGATACCAATCAATTTTTAGTATCCCCTTATCCCCTCTAACCAGCGCATCAAGGTAGGGCAATTTTCCATCCATCTCGTCCTCCATGGTTAATTTTATATTTTTATTAAAACTATTTAGTCCAGTTAGGATTCCATCCATTGCACGTCTTTTAGCGATTACAAAAAGGTCGTCTACATATTTTATTACTAACTTAGGTTTTTCCTCCAAATCGTCCAAACATCTTTTTAATAGTTTCTCCATAACAATGTCCGCAACAATAGGAGAAAGCGGCGAACCCATTGGTAGTCCTTTGCATTGGGTGTAACATTTGTCCTTATATTTAAAATATCTATTGTCCTTCAAACAAAATTTTAAAATTTTCATAAAGAGGCCTTGCGGTATGTTCGTATACCCCTCCATTTCCCCCCACTTACTCTCTATCAATCTAATAGCATAGTCCACTGGAATACTAGGAAAAAGTGATACCACGTCAAATGAAACCATCTTCTCGTCCTCATCTATTGTACTATTGCTAACCTTATTTCTAAATTGCACGGAATCCTTAATATTAAAATTTGAATTTTCTGTCAGCCTTTTTAAAATGTTCTTCACGTACTTGCCCAGTTTATCGGAGGGTGAGTTAATAGACGAACAAATAGGACGCAATGGGCAGTCTTCTTTGTGTATCTTAGGTAGTCCATAAATTCTCGGAGCACATGCCACGTCACTTTTTAATCTCTTACGTTCTATCTCGGATATATTTTTACATGCAAATAATTCATCCACAAGACTATTATTCTTTGTCTGTAATGTTTATATGTTTATAATGTTTATAATTGTTTTTGTTGTTGATTTTTTCATCAAATTCTTATTGGAACAGTGGTTTTCAGTGTATTTTTATCTGTTTATATTTTTGTATTATTATTTTTAGAAATCCTGAAGATGATATCCGAAGGATATCGAAATATTGATTGTTAAATTGAAAATAAACTTGACCTTGAGCTTGAAAAAAGTATTTGCTTATTATTTGGGAATTTGAAAAAGATATTAATTGATTATAGTCTTGAAGAGATACTTCATCTTCGTCAATATCTTCCGTCATATGAGCTTCGGATAATATGAAAAAATCTGGTGTTTCCGTTGCAGCTATTACTTCTACCTGACTTAAATTATTTGTAAGACCTTGTGCGTTAGTATATAAAATATTTATATTCTTTCTTTGCTAACAGGATAAACCCATTTTTCTTTTTTTCATTTTCAATTTATTTTGGTATACTGGACAATCTTTGCTATACGTCACATGATTTTCATCAAGACCCATATTTAATTTTTGATTAGTTTTGTTACAGTTTATGCACTTATTAATTTGTTCTTTATTGCACTCCCTGGATTGGTGCTTTCCATGGCATTTAGCACATATTTCTTCATTTTTGCATTCATTTGCTAAATGATTAAAACCCTGGCATTTAAAGCATCTCATTACATCAGTGCCATCAAATACTCTGCATCTTTCCCAGCCTATATTTAACTTTTGTACATTCATAATTTTCGTATAGGATTCACTATCTGTTTTTATCTTTATATTGTATATTATTCTGTGTTTCCGTCTATATTCGTATGCTTTTACTATTTCAATTTTACAATCGCCTATATTCGGATTCTGTTTCCTTATTTTTTCAATTATTTCATTTCCTTTATATTTAAAAGATATGTCAGTTATATCTATATAAAATTCTGTTGGGTTAGGAACTTTAATTTCATAATTATCACTCAACTCATTTTGTATAGCATTTTTTATTTTATCCCTTTCTTCTTTAAAGCCCCATTTTTTCTGTTTTCAACATTTATTATTTTCAAGTTAACAGGATTCACTTTTTTATTTAATTCTTCTTTCGTTTTTTCAACATTTTGTTTCTCTTTTGGTTTTATTATTAATGGCACCTGTTTGTTAGCATCTGGCATCATTGTTTTCGATTTCATTGCATCAGCATATGTCATTCTACTTTGTTTATTGTTTATTTCAGTTATTACTTTTTTTATATCGTTACACATCTTCATATTATTTTCTTCCATTTTGTTAGATATTTCATTATTCGTATTTTCAAATTTATTTAAAGAATCACTTAATTTTTTTATTTCTCTAGCACTTTTTTCAAATGATTTTTGTGCATTATCTATTTTCTTCAATCTTTCTTCATATCTTTTTTCTATAGCCTCTAGTAGTTGCTTAATTTCACTCTCATTTTCTTTCAACGACATTTTGAATTCATGTTTATACTCTTTTAAGTTCTGTTTATTCTTATTCACATCCTCTTGAATATCTTTGAGCACCAAATCAACATTCTGTATGTACTGCAGGCAGTCATCACATATAAATCTCACATAGTTGTTTGCCTCCAAAATCTTTGCTGAATATTGATCTATTCCCGCACATTTAATTGTACAATGATATTCTTTATTACATACTCCCATGCATCTTACACCTGTCTCCCCTCGTATTGCCGTTTTGCATTTACTGCAGTCGGGCATTGTGGTATTTTGTTTTTTTTTTTTTTTTCTCTTCTTTTCTTATTGCAGATTAAATTTATAAATATTTATATTAATAATAATAAATTTCACACGAAGCAATAGGATTTCGTTTGTTTTTTACTTTATGAATATGGGATTTAATTTTAATAACGTCTATTTTTCACAACCAATATTTAAATTTTCTTCACTAATTATTTAGGAGCTTTATTTTCTTACTTCTTTACTTATTCACTTTCACTTCTGCTAATTTGACGAATTAATTTGAGAAAACTTTTCTTTCTTCTTTAAAACTTGTTCAAGAATATCCTCATCTTCTCCTGAAGAACTAGAAATTTCTGTTCTTATAAAAATTTCTTTGTAGTTTTATTTGTAGTTCAAAATATTTTCTCTTTAAAATATTTATATAATATTTAAAAAATGGATGATTGTTTGTAAGACATTTAAGCTATGCTTTCGGTTCGGGTTCGGTTTCAGTCCCTGGGAAAATCAAATTTTGCCAGAGCGTTTAATAGTATAGTTGGTCGCAAATATAATATACTATATAGTATATAGTACTATAAAATTTAGTTTACGTCACAAATACCATTAGAATAGAATAATGCACTTTATTATTAAAATAGTCCAGATTGTTATATAAGCATATGTTGTTTGTATTACCGTGTTTTTAATGTTTTGACAAAACGTTGCCGCCTTTATTTAAGGGTGGCGGTTCAGCGTAAGTGCTGAGGGTAAGAAAACGTTCCTTTTTCCGCTTTTATTTAGGGATGGCTCTTAGGCAGTGTTTGAAACGGTAGCAAAGTTCTCTTGTTAGTAAAATTTTGACAGTTTTGATGTGAATAAAACTTCACTAGCCTTGAGAGCTAGTTTTGGACCCTTGAAGGGTAGTGAAATTTTTGACATAAGCATAGAAATATTTTACAATTAAAGAAAATATCAAGAAACTAAAATAATTATTAAAATATTGCAGAGGAGTAAAGAAATATATAAAGATTAGTAAAATTATTTAAAAAAAACTAAAACGAAAGGAGAACCCATATAATTAAAATAATAAAGTAAAATAAAATCTAAAAAAATTCTAATCTCCAGAAAAATTAAAATGAGTAATATATATATATATCATGGAATACATTTTATTAATTTACTAATTTTTGTATAATTTTTTAATTAACAAATTTAATAACAAAAAAATTTTATTTTCTAAAAAATGTCAAAATTGTATGCTATTAAAAAAGTTATCATCACACAGCCGAAAGAGAATAATTTTTTACTACAGAAAATTTTGTTTTTACCATAGAACTTTGTTACGGTTTCAAACACAGCCTTATAACTACATTTACATTTGATTATAGCATTTACAAACAATTCATTTTATGCATAATTTTAATAAATTAGTTTAAATCTTAAAATTAAAGGTTTTTGAAACTAAAATTTTCCCTAATTTCATTCAAGTTTTGAAAAACAACAGAAAAAACCAATCTATTTTGTCAGTGTATTTTTGTGGGACTCTTTTTGTGAAGACCACTGTTTTACATCCACATTGTACAAAGTCAGTACGTTTTTTTTAGTTGTTAACAGCCAGGCCCACGATATGGAATCGTGTAGTTTTAAGCGATTGGTAACGTAAGCATTGTAGTACAATATTGCGGTTCACTAACATTATAAGTGCTTTGTTTGTACGAACACAAATGTCAAAATCACTCACCACTTGATTTGTTGCCGTTTGCATAAACAATGAAAGACACAAACAAGTCTTTGTAAAAATTAATAAAAAATAAAAAAGTAAAATGGAAAATAAAATGTAAGTGAATTATACTTTATGTTATAACACGTTAGTTAAAAAAATTGACTATTTCAGTAGCAAACAATCAAATTTTCATCAACTGCAAGCTCTTGTGGAATACATGGAGGGGCATCCTGACTTCGCTCGAGGAAGTGTGGTTTATGGGAGTAGTAAAATGGCAACTGAGGAACAGATCGTAAGATCTATTGGAAATACTAGTAAATTGTATTTAAAAATTTAAAAATATATTGAATTTGTTCAGTCCTATCTACTTATCACAAAAATTAATTTACTACATATCAATTTTTTTATACATTTTTTTCACAATATTTGTGTATTATATTTTCCAAACAAATTTTTGTTTTCACAAATTTTTTACATACATACATACATACATACATATATGTATGTACATAAATAAACAAAATCAGAATAACCGGCAAATTTGTTTTTGTTGTTGTTTCACATATAAAAAGACGAATATCAAAAACCATTCGTGTTGTATGAACAGGCTGTACTGTTTGTTTACTACTGTCAAGTTAAATTAGCACACGGTTTAGTTTTTACCGCGGCGCAATTATCATAAGGTGCCTTTGAGATTACAACAAGTAAAACAGTAACAAAAACAACACAGCATTTTAATGCTGGCTAGGGTAGTTAACTGTCAAAAAAACCAAAACAAAAAGTACGAAAACAAAAACAAAGTACATAAAACAAAGCAAAAATTGACAACTATATTCACAAATTGGCTGAAAAAAAAGTAGCTTAGCTGCCATGTCAAATACACCTTATAATCAATACGCCATGGTTTTTACTGTACAATTTAAACATTTCAGTGCTTTTTTTCTTGTATATTAGCGATTATTTTTTGATTTGTTGATATGGCAGCTTTGTTGTTTATTTGCATAACGTTGGTAACGTATAGAAAAGAGAACGAAAAGTTTCCACTTAATGATTAAACAGAATACGACCGCAACTTCAGGCAAAAACGACTCTCAGAGAAAACGTGCCCAAAATTAAAACGACGGCCGCAACTTCACAAACTGTCATTTATTGTTTTTACATTTCTTGTTGTAAAGCTATTAAAAATTAAGTTTGTGAGAGTTTTTGCAAAGAATTGAATTTATGTTTTATAATTTAATCATCTTTATGCACTTTTTCAAATATTTTTTTTCTATAATATCACGCATTTTATTTAACAAATTCCAAAATTTATTAATTTATTTAAACTATCAAAGGTTTTTCGATTTTCTTTTGTTCTTATTTTTCTTTGCGCCAACAACAAAAAACAAATGGGTTTGTTTACAAAATGTATGAAATTTAATAAAAGTGTGGTAGCATTGTTGAGAGAATTTGTTTCTAAAAATGAGAGCATAAGAAAAATCGCTGTCAAAATAAAATAGATTCTATTTCACGACTGCATTCTCCAGCGTTTTTATGTGTCAATTTGTATGGAAAAAAACGTCATGCCCCAGTTCTGTTTAATCATTTAGTGGGCCGCAATTTAGATTCACAGTGAATGACTGAGTTTCTTTCGCTTAAGTTTTCCTTCGACATCGTGGGCCTGGCTGTAAATTAACATCACATTCTTACATGCGCCTTGTTAGTTTTTTTATATAAAAAGAAGAACGTCTAAAGGTAGTATTAGCCACACGTAGCATAACGTATCTTAACGTTGACGAGTCAGATGATCATTTATTTTACATTCAAAGTAATGGCAGCATTTACCGAATAAAAAATGTAACGTAACGGCGCGTATCAAGGCCTGGTTAGCCAAACGTTGCTGTATCGTAATGTAACGTCCCCTAACGTAGAAACGTAAGTGCACTTATAGAACATTTAAAAACGTACCATATGTTTTGGACATAAACAACTAACAAAAAAACAAAACAGAAAATATATTGTGAAATAGTAATTTGTTTATAGTGTGTACTTAATAGTTTTTTATCAAATAATTAAAAGACAAATAAATAAATATGGACGCGGATATGTGTGTGGGGCTACAGTTTTTTAATTTGCTAAAAATTTTTTAAATTTGCTTTTCTTTGTAATATTCTTGCTGAAAATTTGTATAATAAATGTAAGGTTGCCAAATATTGAATTGAAAAAAGTACATTGAGGGAACAAAAACGTACATTTTAGTAAAAAAAAACATTGGATTTTTATTGAAAACTTTTTCTAAAATTCATTAGGAAAAATAAAATGGCAAATAATACAAAAAATAAGATCGTAACCATTGTTTACAACAAAGTAATAGCTAAAATTATTCGGATTTTTATTTTTAAATTTTAGTCTATACTATTCAACTTTTCAAATGTAAAATATGTAATTTGGTATAAATTTAAAAATAAATTTTATGCCCGTATTCATAAAAAGTATTTTAGGTTTATTGAGGATTTATTTGACAAGTATTGCATAGAACTATGTATTGTATATTTTATATATTCATTCATGTATTTGTAAAAACTTTTACAAATTGTCAAATTTTTGTGTAGAAGAGAATGAATAGTATCATGTAAACTTTATATGTAATGAGAACGTACGGCATTGAGAGAAAATACGGATGAAAATTTGACAGTAGTAAGGCTGGCTTTGTTTTTTTTTTTTTAATTTTTGAAAAAAACAATCACTTTCATTAGATCAGAGATGCACTTTTATTTTATTTTTTATTTATGTTTAATTAGTTCACAATGTATTTGAAGTTTGTGTGGACGTATATGTGCATTTTATTCTTTCATTTGACTTTAATTTGAATTTTAAACAACCGTGTAAATGTAAAAAAATCTGCCGTAACACTTTTATTTTTAAAATACGGATGGAATGTCATAATATTCTTTCTATGATTTTACGTACACTAGTTGGAATGGCCTCGCAGGTGTCAAGCTGTTATCGACAACAATGATTTTGCAACAAAATATTGATTTTTTTTTAATAAATACAAGTTTTTCTTAAATTTTACGATGTGTTCTTAATTATATGCACGACTGAATTCAATATTCTTTAAAATATGGCTCACTGCTTTATAAAAAATAATTTAATTGACACAATAAACAGTTATTTTCTACGACTAAGAGTTTAAATAACTAAACTCGGAAAAATTTTGACAATATATACAACTATTTTTATTTTTTTGTTTCAAGCTCACATGTAAGCTTCGTGTGCTTAATTAGTTGCACGCAGCTGTATGTATTTTTAATTTGGTCCCTAATCATGGTATAATTACCTAAAGAATTCATTTCCATTGCAATTAAAGTCCAAGTTCTTTCTTTAAATTTTGCATCTTTGTAGAAATAGAATCGGCCTTATCCCATAAGCTAGAATAGCTGCGGACGATTTTAATTAAATTTTCGTAAATCTGTGAAGAAGTTAATCTGTTTCAATAAGTTTCTCTTATCACTACAAGTAAACTCACCATTATTTTGTTATACACTCTTGTTTTTTATTTTTTTTTTTTTTTTTTTTTGGAAATATTGTAAATATTTCTGAAATATTTTTGTAGAAAAAATTTTAACAAATATTATTATTAATTATTTTTTGACGCTTGTTTTAATTTTTCTTTTGTACGCACTGTCGAACTCGGACGTATTTCGGTAGCTCATACAAAATGTATGGGCATGAACAAATTTCGACGGAAAATATACGCCGTACGCTTTAATTCAGATACGACCCTAAAACCATTCGTCTTCTGTGAAGATTTTTATAAAAAAAAGACACCACAAAGGAGCTGAGTTTTTGTTCTATTTTTTTTGTTCTGTAATATTTTAAAAATTATATTGTCAAAAGTCCACAAATGTATATGCCCGTATTCATAAAAAGTATTTTAGGTTTATGGAGGGTTTATTTGACAAGTATTGCATAGATATACATATGTCAAATAAACCCTCCATAAACCTAAAATACTTTTTATGAATACGGGCAATAGTTTTTAAGTTTCGTACCTACGTAATCATCACTTTTGTATTTTTTAAAATTCATGTTTTTTGGTTGTATTATATCAGTACCCTGTAGATACTTAAGCAAAGTATCTTGGGGAATCTTACACCCTCACCCACGCAATGTTGAAAATTTCGTAAGTTGGAAGTCTGCCGGAAGACCAAATTTTTCAGGATCAAACATCACTTTTTTTGCAGATAAGAACAAGTGACTACTAAAATAACATTCGTACATTTATCATTCTATCAGTGTTATCAGATTAGGAGATTTTTCCCCAAAATGGGGATTTATTTTTCTGAAATATGGGTAAAAAAATTAATTTGGGGATAATCGAAAAATTTTGCTTCTAATAAGGAACAGTTGTGGAAATTTGTTAAAGATGTGTGTAAAAACATTCCAATCAATATGTTTTAAAGACTTGTGGACTAATACCAAAACTCTGTTTGGACCTTATTAAGAATTACTTGATTAAAACAATATTTCTGAATACAATATTTTTTTTGTTTTTCATATTATTTACTTTATAATTGATACAAAATAGAAACAAACAAAAATATTAATCACGTTATTCTAATGTTTTTCGGTCACAAATATGGTAGATAATGGTGAATCTTTTTCACTAAACACCACTATAAACATACTAGTATGTACATATCAAATAAAATAAAATTACAAAATAATCGTTGTGCAAATTGTGTGTTTCGCACGTCTGTCTGGAATTTTTATATTACAAGTTATTAGCAAAATTGACAGAGTATCTAATGTATAGAAGTTATCCTGAAGTAATGTCATAAATTGACGGTCCCAGGATGGAGCCGGGTGATATAGAGAGGGGTTTTAGCCGGTAGGCACGCAACAACTGCATGGAGTCCGGCACGACGGGTGGCAAAAACCACCTAAGTGCGTAAATGCATTTCCCCTCTCTCCAAAAAAAAAAAATGTATAGAAGTTGAAAAAATTTGGATGCGTTAGTCTATGTCCACACTTGGCGATTCCAGTCGGCAACTTTTGTAGTTTGTAGACGATTACGGTGAGGGGAATAAAAGAAGAAAAATACTTACCCGTTCTCGGCGATTCTTTATATTCCGTCATTCGTTTTTTGTCTTTGTAGTTGATTATTTGACATTTCCTTTCATATTTTTTTTTCGCTTTTTAGTGTACGCGTCTTTTTCATACAATCGCAGCGTTGGTTTTTCTTGTGTTGCAAATTGCAGCGTTGCCAGTTTATGTGTAATTACACAAATGGAAGAGAACACTTTTTCTTTAAATATTTTTAGACCATACATTTTTTTTTTATTTTGTCTCACCATTATTTCAATTAAATTATTTATAATAATTTAATTCAATTCTTCATGTTTTTAAGTCAACCCATAATATTGGTCACCATACAATTTCATTTCATAAAAATCAAATATTATTCAATACCAGAAACAATTATTTATAATAATTTAATTCAATTCTTCTTGTTTTTAAGTCAACCCATAATATTGGTCACCATACAATTTCATTTAATAAAAATCAAATATTATTCAATACCAGAAACAATGTCAATCTTATGATAGCAAGATGTCGGTTAGAAACTACGAAGCAACGCATTGAATATACGGATAGTATGGAATTTAATAATCGCCCTCAAGATATTAAATATATACAAAGAATTTAAATTTTCACGAAAAGAATAAAGGAATATTTGCTTCACGACTTAGAAACTCTTCTCATATGATTTACAGCAATCGTATACAATATCCTATAAATTAATAATTAAATTTTGTGTGTATATATTACTATTTTTTTACTTTTATTTCTTTTCTTTCTTTGTAAATTATATACATACATATATAGAATAGTCGCCGTGGTCTAGTGGTTAGTGTGTTGGCTTACTAAGACTAAGACCCTGGGTTCGACTCCAGGATCCGACATCTTCAAAAAAAAAGAAATATGAAAAAAATATTTCTTTCGGCGACTACCTCTCAGCAGTCTTCTGGCAAAAGCTCTGAGAGTAATTAATTGCCATGAACAAGCTTCTCAAGTCTGTCGTTCGGAGTCGACATTAAACTGTAGGTCCCGGTACTCATGGATAAAAATTGACACACACAACATGAGAGCTGCGAGAAGCTAGGCCGTAATCCTGACACAGGGTTGTAAAGGCCAGTTATGTATGTATGTATATAGAATTAAACCTTTAGATGAATATCTTAAAATATTTGGGAATTCAAATGGACATTTTAAAGTCATATATAAAAAAACAATAAAACGAAAAACTATGATTGCTGTAAACAACCCGTCATAGTTTAATATATTATATTTAATTTTGTTTTTTTATTATTTTTTATTTTTCAATTTATGACAAAATGGTAAATATAGGTTGAAAAGTCTTATTGTTTTATGACTTTTTTATTCAAAGACCAACAACAAATTTTTTAAACTATTTTAAAATTGTATGATATTATGACAATATGACTTGATAGGACCCCGTTGGAATACCCCAATTATATATTGTACATGTGTAATTCAAATACCAGCTTGTCCCAATAAAGACTAAGTGATGCTGAGGCAATCTTAATTTGATATGCTAATAATATAAAGGAATAAATAGTAATAAAAAAAATTCTTTAAGCATTAATAGTAAAACATTTAAATATTTTCAAGGTGACTTTTTCAAAATGTATACCAATTTTAAAATATGTCCACTGGTGAGCTAAAGCAAACATTTTTGGATATTATTAAACTATAAGTTAATTGCCTTTCAGTGGGGACAACATGCTTTTTAAAATATTACGAATCATAATGAAATGTAAATGTATGCAAAAAAATTAAAATAGATTTTAATTCAAATGGTGAATAAGGTCAGCAAATTCACTTTGTTATTTTGTATATGACCGTTAAATTGCTGAATGTTTAATCGACACATAATACGTGAATACAAAATCTAGCTGTTAAGAGACAAGGGAAGAGAAATATTTTTATTTTTCATTAATAGAAAATTTAATTGTGAAGCATAACGATATTACATTGAAAGAAAATATTTTGTTTGTATCAACCGATTTTCATTATTTGCAGCTTATTTTATATCTAACATTCCTTAATTTTAAGATAAATTATGTCTTATCATAAGACATTATAAAAACTTCTTCAAAATTTAAGCGGTGCTCCCGAACTACTTCAAGTACCTAGTCTTCATTAGCACTAGTATTCAGCTATAAATACTTTAATATTGTTTGGGCTGTTCAAATTGCTCTAGTAATAATTTTAAGGCTTTGTCTTCTATAGGGAAATTTATAAATATACAAATATTTATTCTCATATTAAAATAATTACAAAAATAAAAAGCATTGTATTTAAGGTATGAATATATTTTGGACAATCTATAAAATTTTGTGTAATTTGTAAGTATTTTCTGTGGCAACACAGCATAAATGTCAAATTGTAAGAAAAAGCAAGCAAAAGAAAACACAAAAGTTGCTGAACAACAACAAAAAGTTGGGCAACTAAACTCGTCGAGTGTGGACACGAAGACAAGTTTAAAAGAGAATTGGTGAAGAATTGCCCGACTCGAATCGCCAAGTGTGGACATAGAGTTAACAGTTGACTTACATTATATATTGTAACCGTGATTAACGCCGTAACGCATGCTGTGTATTTCTACCTTTATGTTTAACATTATGGCTGCTTTCCTAAACGTCTGAATGCAAAGTCAAAGTTGTGCTAAAATCAAGCAGTACTACTTTGCAACACTGAAAAGCAAATTGCATTGTCAAATTAAACTTTGCAACACTATTGACGTTTAGGAACATGTGTTTGCTTTGCATTATTAAAAACAATTTGTGAAAAACAATGACAGCAAATAAAATTATGTTTGAAAGATTTTTGGATTTGTGCCGTGAAAATAGTTTCAGAAGCCAAATAATTAATGCTAGAATTGCTTTAAAAATAAAACTGTACGTCTTTTATATTTAGAAGAAAATTCTGGCTCCATTGAAAGCCGACAGCTTTTTATGTTAATATGCCCATTTAACACTGTAAAAAAATATTTAATTAAATAATTTTATTAAAAATTTAATATTTCAATTAAATTTATTTATTTATGTACTTTCTCTTTAAGCTATTGTTTATAAAAGCACAGATGTAAAATAAAAAGCATAACCAATTTAAGTGACGCACTAGTTGCGTTTATTTGCTTTGCAGCTGAAAAATTTATGACTTTAGGAATTCAATGCATTGTCAACATTTGCACAGTTACAGTGGCTCCATTAAATATTCGCTCATGCTTTATTATTTTGAAACACGTTGCATAAAAATTTAACAATTCAAAATTATTGAATTTTTTTATTTATTAACAATTACGTATATCATGTCTAATTAGAAATATCACCAATTAATTAGTTTTCCATCTTAGTTATATATAACCTTCTAAAAAATGAACAATCTCATGTTTTGAAATTCAAAAAGTATTCTCTCACAGTTATACAAATAACGATATTGTAACGTTATTAATGATATGGTAGAATTTTTTTTAAATAGCAGGTTTTGTCTATTATTAAACAAACAAAAAAACAAGGGTAAAGATTAATAAATAAATTATAATAGTAGTTATAAATAGGTCGCCATGAGACGAAAACAACGTGAAACGACAGAAGAAGAGAGAAAAATAATAATAAATCTTCGTAAAGAAGGAAACTCCATTCGAGCAATAGGAAATAGTATTAAAAGATCATATTCCACAATAAAAAGTATAATAGACAGACATTTTTCGAGCTACAACTTCAAAAATAAAGAAAGATCTGGTAGACCGCAATAGTTAACATAGAAAGAAAAACGTATTATATCAAATAAAATACGAAGAAATCCAGAAGAGAGTGCTGCTAAAGTAACAAATGAAGTTGTAAGTGATTTTAATAAAAATGTATCCGTTAATACCGTGCGAAATGTGCTATATAAGGCAGGGTTTCATGGAAGGGTGGCCCGCAAGAAGCCCTTCATAAACAAAATAAACAAACAAAAGAGAAATTTTTTTGCAAAAAACTACAAAAATAGTGGTCAAGAGTTCTGGAATAAAGTAATATTCTCAGATGAGAGTAAATTTAATTTATTTGGATCAGATGGACGAAAAATGATTTGGCGTCAGAAGAACAAAGAGATGGAGAAAAAAATTTAAAGCCAACTGTCAATCATGGTGGTGGCTCTGTTCTTGTATGGGGATGTATGAGCAGCAAAGGTATTGGAAAACTACACGTTATTGATGGAATAATGGACCACAAGCAGTACATCGAAATTTTAAAACAAAATTTACCCAGCAATGTGGAAAAAAAGGGATTAGGTGACGACTATATTTTTACACAAGATAATGATCCCAAACACACTGCTTGGAATACTAAGATGTGGTTACTACACAATGTTCCAAAATAGGTTGAAACACCTCCACAATCACCGGATATCAATCCCATTGAAATTTTTGGAGTTTACTTGAGGCTAACATAAGAAACTACAACATAAGCAACAAAAATGATCTCAAAACTGCCCTAATTACGGAATTGAACAAAATTTCGGAAGATATCACTAAAAAGCTAGTGTATTTTGTTCCAGTACGTTTAAATGAAGTCCTGAGACGTAATGGAGGTCCAACAAAATATTAATTGTTCAAAAAAAATTATTTTATTTAGTCATTTAATTAAGTGAGCGAATACTTTTTGAACTCCATATTGTGATACTGTCATTTTTTGTTTGTGTTTTTTTTATTCTATATGAAGTTTTATAATTTTGTTATCTTTTTTTGTAAGAGAAGTCTTTATATAATATACATAAATAAATAAATTGTGTGCAGAATAGAAATTTCTACTTTGGTGAGATGTTCTTTCAAAAAGTTTAACATGAGCGAATATTTAATGGAGCCACTGTACGGTTAGGAATTTGTGACATTGTCGCACTGCAAAGCAACCTGCGTTTAGGAAAGCAGCCTATTTCTTTGCAAAATGTGCGAATAACTTGTATGTTAACATACATGTTTTTGCGCTCTATACTTGAACACTTGTTGGAAATAGAATTTGACAATTGAAAACATAAATATTTTCAAGAAGTTCATAAAATGGTTGCGTCAAAATTCCACGATTACGATATAAGTACTGCGAGACCTCTTTTCACAACAAGATATTTCAGGGAAGGGTGATAAAATGTAATGTAATGAAAAATGTGCCCAAAAGGGCTAACAGAGGCGGACTTTTATCTGATATTGTATTCCTTACATAATTGCCCACATTAAATAAAATATTTATCAATATATGCCCGTATTCACAAAAAATAAAACAGTTTTATTAATTCCTTATTTGACAACTACTCCATAGAAATATGTATGTGAAATAAGCACTCTATAAACCAGATTTATTTTTTATAAATACGGGCAATATTTCCTTTCATAAAATTAAAAATTATAAACAAACAAGTATACTTTCCAGACGAACACCCTGTACATGGCTCATTTTGCATACAATCCTGGCGTGTTGATTTTAACACCCCGTCTATACGAGCCATAGATTTGGTATATCATTAACAAATTTTTGGTCGATCATCGATTTGGCTCGTGTAGACTCTCTAAGGCCCAGTTTTTAACTTCATATTTAAATGTGAAATTAGTTAATTTTAATTTAAACTTAAATGGCATTTAAATACAGTTTCAGTTTTTCAGTCATAAATTTAAGTTTGTATTTAATTGCGATAAAAGTACGGTAGCATCACCAAATGTAAATAAACTTTGCAGAATTTTTCGCAGAAACAGCTGTGATTGGCTGCAACAAAATAAAACACCAGAAATAAAATAAAAATACTATTGATAAACATCAATTAATAACAAGAAACGTGATTAATATATATTAATTTTATTATTTAAAAACGAGTTTTGTTCATAATATGCTCATTTTTTATAAAAAAATTAAAAACATTGTTGATTGTTTCATTTTTATTTGCAAAACGTAAAAACAAGATGGCGAGAACATGTGTTTATATGTAAAACTTAAATGAAACTTAAATAGACAAGATTGGTCATTTAAATGGCATTTAAGTTTCATTTAACTTTGCGCTGAAAAACTCAAAGTTGCATTTAAATGGCATTTAAATTTAAATGCCATTTATATATGAAGTTAAAAACGGGGCCTTAATCAATGTTATTCTCTTTGTCGACCATCGTTGGTAAAACAATTGTTCGAACAACTAAGTGCTACCATCAACTATCATTTTTAGTTTGACGCCATCTTTTTTACATTCTCAACCGCAGAAATAAACGAAATGCACTTGATGAAAAATTATAAATTATTATTTGGTAAACCATACGTAGTCACCACACACACAATTAGGACAAAATTTTGACATTTGCGCTGCCGGCATTTTTGTTCATAATATACCAAATCTATGGTTCGTATAGACGGGGTGTAAGGTGCATGTGAGTTACTTTTATCGTAGATAATTTGTGAAGAGAGTTGTATATTTTTTCACTGTTTTATATAAATTGTATTTGTTTTCACACTTTTTGGTTTAGTTTTTTGACAGCTCTTTTTCTCAACCAATAGAGAAAAGCCATGTTGTTTTTGTTACTGTTTAACTTGCTATAATTTCCAAGGCACCTTATGATAAGTGTACCGTGGTCTCAATATAATATCAAGCAGATTGAAACAGCATTTAAATTTGCGATAAATGCCATTTAAAGGCCATGATACACGATCATACACAGTCGTACGATTCTTTCACACTTTTAAAAGTGGCATCAAAATGGCAATATTAGTGCCACCCCATCACACAAAATAAGATGCAAGGCATATGCAGATCTGCTTTTTAACTAAAATCTTATAAAATGCAACCCTGATCGCATGGAGTAAAAAATGTTTATGATTTTTTTTTAAAAGATTATGCCACATTGTTATACTTTTTTAACAAACGATTTTGTTTTACAAATCGTACGACGCGATGGCATAATGTATCAAGGCCTTAAATGCAAATTTGAGTTTTTTAGTGTAAAGTTAAATGCCAACATTGTCCAATTAAGTTTCAATTAAGTTTAATATATAAACATATATCCTTGGCTACTTGTGTTTATGTTTTGTCGTTATTCACACTTATGAGTTTTTACTCGTCAATAATTGAGTTTTAGTATGAAGGAAAAGAAGAGAATGTAAGGGGGTATAGACTTAACCGTACTCGTCAATTTTGTTTTTTCTTTGTCAAAATGTCAAAAAGCTAGAAAGTCGTAGGCAAAAAAAAAACTGAAAATTGACGAGTCAATCAATACGTGAATACAACTTCAAAAGTAAATCCAACAAAAATTACATACATTACTGGCCTTTACAACTCTGTGTCAGGATTACGGCCTAGCTTCTCGCAGCACTTATATTGTGTGCGTAAATTTTTTATCCATGAATACAGGGACCTACAGTTTAATGTCGACTCCGAACGACAGACTTGAGAAGCTTGTTCATGGCAATTAATTACTCTCAGAGCTTTTACCAGAAGACTGCTGAGAGGTAGTCGCCGAAAGAAATATTTTTTCATATTTCTTTTTTTTTAAGATGTCGGAGCTGGGTGTCGTACCCAGGGCTTTGTGGGATACAAAATATTAAAATTATTAAATATTATCGCCGATTGATTTTTTGTGCTGCGTTTTCGCCGTTACCGCCGTCAACTATATGTATTTGGCTCTGTGTTCTAGTACAAACAAAACACCAATGTGACGACATACATATTTTGGTTTTTGTAATAAATATACGAGTATTAAATATTATATTAAAATAAAAATATGATGGGTGCAATTATTTTATTTGATTTTATTAAATATTTTTTTTTTATTTTCGTTAGCACGCTTTCATTTTGTTGGTTTTTCCTGGTTTTAAACCTTTATGTTATTTTTTCACATATACATTTTCTGTGCGAACTTGTTACACATAGGAAATAATTTTGACAGTTAATTTCACATTTACACAAAACACGAATCAGCACACTTGGGAAACTGAGAAAATATTTTGTTTCATTCCACTTGTTGTTATATGAAAAATTGATATGTATATTTTAAGTTCTACACAAAAAAAGAATCTAAAAACAGTGAAAAAAAATTTATTTCACCGTTTGACAGAACAAGAATTGACCTCCTGGTCTTTAAATAATAAAATTAATGTTTATTAATATTATTATTATTATTAATTGATATTAATTAATATTTTTTTTTATTTAATTTTTTGTGTTTTATTTTGCTTAAGCCAATCACAGCTGTCTGGAAATAAATTATATAGAATTAAGGCCTGGTTAGCCAAACGTTGCTGTATCGTAATGTAACGTCCCCTAACGTAGAAACGTAAGTGCACTTATAGAACATTTAAAAACGTGTCATGTTTTGGACATACATAAACAACTAACAAAAAAACAAAACAAAAAATATATTGTTAAATAGTAATTTGTTTATAGTTTGTACTTGTGTTTTTTTCAAATAATTAAAAGACAAATAAATAAATATGGATGCGGATTTGTGTGTTGGGCTACAGTTTTTTAATTTGCTAAACATTTTTTAAATTTCTTTCTTAAGGCCATGACTGACTATCAGATTTAGTCGTTCGATATGTCAAAAATTATATGTGTGTTCAGATTGTGTGATAGTGTGGACAAAAATTATATAAGTGTGACAGATTTTTTGACAAGTGTGTACGATTTTATAATCTTTTGAAATTTTTCATAAAATGAGAGTTTCTGTGAGATCAGAGTTGCTTTTTTTGGAATAGTTGTACAGAAAAAATGCAAATCATTTATTTATTTATATTGTATACGCGGCAAACATAAATATACATCTTTTACTTTCGAAGTTGAAAACAATATTAATTTTTCTATTTATTTGCATTGGTAAATATGTTTTTGCATCTTTTTTGTATGACAGTGTGGCATTCAAACACACATTTTGTTGCGAATTTCTATTGTAGGACAGAAATTTATCAGATTTTTTTTTTTTACATAAACGCACGACTTTGTAAGATAGTCAGCCATGGCCTTTAATAATATTTTTGCTTTTCTTTGTAATATTCTTGCTGAAAATATGTATAATAAATGTAGGGTTGCCAAATTTTAAATTGAAAATGTACTTTTGAGGGGAAAAAACGTACATTTTAGTAAAAAAAAAAAATACATTGGATTTTTATTGAAAACTTTTTTAAATTCATTAGAAAAAAATAAAATGGCAAATAATAATACAAATAAAAAGATCGTAACCATTGTTTAAGTTAATTTATTTCTAAACTATCCTCTTGATATTTTTCTCCAACTTAAACAATTGTTTTTTTTTTATCTTTTTGTGGATATTATTTATATTTTAGTTTATTATATTGATTTTATATTAAAACGAATTTATAAAATTCAATGGAATGCGATCTTGATTCTAGTCAATATAACAATGAATATATTTTTTAAAAAATTTTGAAATATCATTATACAAATTTTCAATGAAACAATAATTATAAAAAGTTTTTAAACAAAGTAAATTACAGTAAACAATAAAAGTATTCTGTGTTCTATGAAACATTAAATCTTTATAATTTTCCTACTATGTAGGCTTGAATCTGTTTCTGAAACAATAATTAAAGACTCCAAGAAGTTCACATTATTATCCCGTTAACTTTTACAAAAAAGTAGTAGCCCAAAATTATTCGGATTTATATTTTTACAGTCCAATTCATAATGAGATAAAACGTGCTTATAAGAGCCTTATAAGCAAAATCTCTTATGCTGGCTACAGACAACGCAATTTGTTTCTGCAACACGTTTCACATTCAGGTTTCATGATTTGACACAAACACTGAAACCAACAGTGAAACCATAAATGCAATCTCAGTTCTGTCATTTTATATTATAACATTATCATCGCGCGGAAGAGCGGATGCAAAAATGAATCGTGAAGTAATTCAATTACCAGCAAGTGTTGTTATTGATGAAGTGCTCCACTTTTTCACCTTGTAACTTTTTCTTTAATTCTCTTCTATATGATATTCGCATGTTCCTTATCCTGTTTTTAACTTTTTCAATGCTTGCGTTTATATCAATATTTTTTATATTCAATTACTAATTTTTCAAATGCTGCTGTTCTTATAATTTTATTTTTATATTTATCACTAGGGCAACTAAAAATATGCTCTATAAAATTAGTTTTAAGCGCCTAAAACATGCATTGAAAAAACAGTTTTAAGCGTTAAAAATATGCTCTATAAAACTCATAATACATAAATATGTCGATGTAAAATTACGTATATTTTTTTTCAAAAATTTTAAAACATGAAGAGTAACTATTAGCCGCCAACCAGATAAAATAAATTTCCTTTATATTTATATAACGCTCATTTGCAAGATTTTCTGCATATTCTTATGAAAATTTAATTAATTTAAAAATAAACTTTTAATTTAAGTTTTTATGACATGCAATTATGGAAATTTTTCCCCAATAGGAACAACGTTGAAAAAATCATAACTTTTAATTGAGAATTCATTATTATGCAATAAATTCCAATAAATGTACATATGTATGTATGTAAAATTTCTATGCTTTGTATTTAATTTGTTTTTTGGTTTGACGTTTTTATCAAATTGACATTAGCTATTGCACAATAGTTTAAAAAGGAGCTTCGCCAATTTTCCAAATGTTAGTTTTAAGCGTTTTCATGAGTTCCGTTATTATTTCATAGATTATACTTAAATAATGTTTCAGTATATGGTCATTATTTTGAAAAAGTAAAATTTGGTAATACACATACATAAATTCTTCTAACATACATATGTATGTAAAAATTTGTAAAATATGCCATACATAAATTTGTAAAATATGCCATACAAATATGAAAAAAAATTAAAAAATGCATTTATGACGAAATATGCAAAAATATGCGGTAATAAATAGGGATTAAACGTCGTAGTTCTTCATAAAATGAAATAATATTTTGATTGTTTTGTCAGTAATATTCAGAAAAAAAAAATTTCTAATGCATATTTTTGGTTGCCCTATTAATCACTTTTCACATCCCATAATTCAGGTAAACTTTTGTACAAATTAATAAAATTTACCCAGTGTTCATTTCTTTCGATTGCCATTTTGTTCTTTCTTAATTACATAGATGTTTACAGCTTGCTTGTTGTCAATGTACTAAACACATAAAATAATGAAACAGCGATACAAACAATGCAATCTGTTTCAATGCAACCAAAAAATATCAAAACATTTTGATGTTAATGCAAACTGGATTGCAACCCGAAGTGAAACACGAAACACGAATTCAGACGACGCAATCTTTAATGAAATGCAACAGATTTCAGAAACACATTGCGTTGTCTGTAGCCAGCTTTATAGCCAGGCCCACGATATCGAAAGAAAACTTAAGCGAAAGAACTCAGTCACTCACTGTGAATCTAAACTGCGGCCCACTAATAGTCACTTTATCGTTCGCTTTGCTTTACGTTACCAACGTAATGCAAATAAACAACAAAGCTGCCATACCAACATATCAAAAAATAATCACGAATATACACGAAAAAAGCGCTGAAATGCTTAAATTGTACAGTAAAAAATGCAACCGTGTGCTAGTTTAACTTGACAGAAATGTAGTAAACAAATTTATTCCGATTTTGTTTATTTATGTGTATGTGTGTAAAAAAATTTTGTGTTACCAATCGCATTTATATTCGGCGACACAAAAATTAGCGTGCCGCAAATCAGCTGCTTGTCGCTTAAAACTATACGATTCGATATCGTGGGCCTGGCTGTTAATTTTGTATTCATAATCAAGAAACAGTGTCATAACGCTCTCATAAACCATTTATAAATAAGAAATTTTTATTGTAGGTTTCTAGGTACTTTAACCGTATAATAACACGACATTTGTGAGTTAGATTGGATATTGTATAAATATAAGTGGAATAATATAGTATTACAATTAATAAAACTTATATAGTTGCAAGTATAGATACATATGTATATATTTACAGCCAGGCCCACGATATCGAAAGAAAACTTAAGCGAAAGAAACTCAGTCACTCACTGTGAATCTAAACTGCGGCCCACTAATTGTCACTTTATCGTTCGCTTTGCTTTACGTTACCAACGTAATGCAAATAAACAACACAGCTGCCATATCAACATATCAAAAAATAATCGCGAATATACACGAAAAAAGCGCTGAAATGCTTAAATTGCACAGTAAAAAATGCAACCGTGTGCTAGTTTAACTTGACAGAAATGTAGTAAACAAACTTATTCTGATTTTGTTTATTTATGTATATGTGTGTAAAAAATGTTGTGTTACCAATCGCATTTATTTTTGGCGACACAAAAATTAGTGTGCCGTAAATCAGCTGTTTGTCGCTTAAAACTACACGATTCGATATCGTGGGCCTGGCTGTTAAATTCACATAATTAAGAATGTTCGTATAATAGCAAATGATTGCAGTCTCTGTACAAAATAAAATTTCTAAATGGCCACAAAATTGTTTTTATTTTGTATTACATATACCATCTCTTTCCTTTACAGGCTCTGTCATCAGTGCCTGTATAAATTACGAATGTAAATCTGTCTTTCTCTTTCTCTTCAGTTTACAATTCCATTTTACCAAATTTTGATAAAAAAATGTAAACAAAATAGTGATGCACAAACCAAAAAGAGAATGGTATTATTCGATTACTTTATACATGAATTAAAAAAATGTGCTTCAAAGGAAGATTTTTTTATTTTTTCAGTTTATTTTAGTTATTTTTTAATAGCAGTAAATATTACTTCAATCACATCTATTTTATGTATAATTGTGTTACTATTACATTATTTTTATGACTATTAAAAAATTACCGAAGTAACCGATAGCTTTTATTGTGCATCACTATGCTGAAATAATATCATGGTATTGCCAGCATGACATTAAAATCGTTTATTAGTTACAGCGAGGCCCACGATATCGAAAGAAAACTTAAGCGAAAGAAACTCAGTCACTCACTGTGAATCTAAACTGGGGCCCACTAATTGTCACTTTATCGTTCGCTTTGCTTTACGTTACCAACGTAATGCAAATAAACAACAAAGCTGCCATATCGACATATCAAAAAATAATCGCGAATATACAGGAAAAAAGCGCTAAAATGCTTAAATTGTACAGTAAAAAATGCAACCGTGTACTAGTTTAACTTGACAGAAATGTAGTAAACAATCTTATTCCGATTTTGTTTATTTATGTATATGTGAGTAAAAAATTTTGTGTTACCAATCGCATTTATTTTTGGCGACACAAAAATTTGTGTGCCCCAAATCAGCTGTTTGTCGCTTAAAACTACACGATTCGATATCGTGGGCCTG
Organism: Metopia argyrocephala; assembly: GCA_963576795.1. Lineage (NCBI taxonomy): Eukaryota > Metazoa > Arthropoda > Insecta > Diptera > Sarcophagidae > Metopia > Metopia argyrocephala. Next base: position 25,189,069 of record OY756211.1, on the reverse strand, counting down.
GCTGTTAATTTGCTCATATGAAAGGTTTATGAATAAGATTTTTTATTTTGATCTTATAAGACAGATAACGTCTCATAACTAATGTATGGATAAAACCTAAATTAAGGATTTATTATGAATTTGACTGTTAAATTCTATTATATAATTTGGTATAAATTTAAAAATAAATTTTATGCCCGTATTTTTAAAAAGTATTTTAGGTTTATTCAGGATTTATTTGATAAGTATTGCATAGAAATACTACCACTAAATTTAGTGGAAAATTAAAATGAAATAAATAAATTCATCAAACAGTAGATCGATGTCAATCTCATTGAATAACAAATTATTCAATAACTTTTTTAGAATTACGAAATGAAATTTTTGAATTGAGACTGAAAACAAAATTTTTTTTCAAAATTATTATACTTTAGTGGCAAACGTTCTTTAATATTATTTATGTGTTCAGAACTAAACACAAATACAAAAGATTAAAAAAGTACATTACCGTACTTTTTTATGTGTTATGCAGAAATAAGTACTATTAACAACAAAAAAAAAAAAAAAAATTACCCTTACTGCTTAAAAAAGGACGTTTGGCAAGCCTAAATAAACCAGCTGTTTGCAAATGTCCCGTAAAAACGTAGAGAATTTCTATTTTCTACAGATTGATACGCGCCGTTACGTTACATTTTTTATTCGGTAAATGCTGCCATTACTTTGAATGTAAAATAAATGATCAGCTGACTCGTCAACGTTAAGATACGTTACGCTACGTGTGGCTAATTCTACCTTTAGACGTTCGTCTTTTTATATAAAAAAAACTAACAAGGCGCATGTAAGAATGTGATGTTAATTTACAGCCAGGCCCACGATGTCGAAGGAAAACTTAAGCGAAAGAAACTCAGTCATTCACTGTGAATCTAAACTGCGGCCCAATTGTAAACTTATCGTTCGCTTTACGTTACCCCCAGTCTACACGCGCCATAAACTTGGAAATAATTATGTTTTCAATTGTCAAATTCTATTTCCAACATCATATGTTCAAGTGTAGACTGCAAAAACATGTATTTGCACATGTATGTTAACATAGTTGTTCGCACATTTTGCAAAGAAATAATGTTAAACATAAGCTGTCAAATTATACATTTAAACTCGATTTTTGTTTGAAAAAATAATTTTTCTTGTTTGTAATTACGCTAAATTATTTAAAAAGAGTGTTTTAATTGTCCTATGAAAAAAATAATAAATGGTGTGTTTTTTAGACATTTTATTTATTTATTTTTACTGCAATACGTGTTCTCCACCTAAAAACATAAACTTGAACATAAACAATATTTTACTGTTACTCTGCCGACGCTGGCTCTTATGTTTGGAAATAATTATTGTACGTGTAGACGGGGGGTTACCAACGTTATCCAAATAAACAACAAAGCTGCCATATCAACAAATCAAAAAATAATCGCTAATATACAAGAAAAAAGCACTGAAATGTTTAAATTGTACAGTAAAAATGAAACCGTGTGCTAATTTACAGCCTGTTTCTAGAACACGAATGGTTTCTGACATTCGTCTTTTTATATGGGAAACACTAACAAATTTGAGTGTTTTTGTTGTTGTTTCACAAATATCATTCGTGTTCTAGAACAGTGGTCTTCACAAAGAGAGTCACATAAAAATACACTGAGAGATGAGATTGGTTTCTTCATTTGTGTTGTTTTTCACAACTTGAATGAAATTAGTGAAAATTATCGTTTTAAAAACCTTTAATTTTAAAATTTAAACTAATTTATTAAAATTATTCATGAAATAAACTGTTTGTAAATGCAATTAACAAATTAAAGTGTAGTTAAAAGAAATATAAACATTAAAAAGTTTATGTTGCTTATTATCACATCTTCTCAGTGTCTAACAAATAAATTTAGCTCTCTTGAAAACTAAAAAAACATAAACACATACGCAATTTTTGTCTCAAACACATGTTTTTGTAATAATTGTGGTTGCCGTTTAGCATGATGAAAACAAAGCGTATGGATTTCTTTTTATGAAAGATTTTTAACATTGCAAATTTTTTTTATAATTAATTAAGTTTTTCATAAGAAAATAAAACAAAAACTGGTTTGCAGGAATTCTAAAAGTGATATCTGTTAATAAAGTACAATACATTTAATTTTAAACTAATATAATAAGAATTAACGATAGAGTAGTTTTGGTACATTTTAAGAAATTGTTTGCCAGAATTTTTGTGGAATTAAGCAACCCTGGTTGTAATATTCACGAAGAGAGTAAGAAAACTAAAAAAAAATATCTGCACAAATTCGCTACCTGAGTAATACTGGTGAAGACCACTGTCCTAGAAACAGGCTGTTAACTTGACAGCAAAATAGTAAACAAACTTACAGCCTGTTCATACAACACGAATGGTTTTTGATATTCGTCTTTTTATATGTGAAACAACAACAAAAACAAATTTGCCGGTTATTCTGATTTTGTTTATTTATGTACATACATATATGTATGTATGTATGTATGTATGTAAAAAATTTGTGAAAACAAAAATTTGTTTGGAAAATATTATACACAAATATTGTGAAAAAAAATGTATAAAAAAATTTATATGTAGTAAATTAATTTTTGTGATAAGTAGATAGGCCTGAACAAATTCAATATATTTTTAAATTTTTAAATACATTTTACTAGTATTTCCAATAGATCTTACGATCTGTTCCTCAGTTGCCATTTTACTGCTCCCATGAACCACACTTCCTCGAGCGAAGTCAGGATGCCCCTCCATGTATTCCACAAGAGCTTGCAGTTGATGAACTAACTAACGTGTTATATACATAAAGTATAATTTACTTACATTTTATTTTCCATTTTACTTTTTTATTTCTTAATAATTTTTACAAAGACTTCTTTGTGTCTTTCATGCAAACGACAACAAATCAACTGGTGAGTGATTTTGACATTTGTGTTCGTACAAACAAAGCACTTATAATGTTAGTGAGCCGCAATTTTATACTACAATGCTTACGTTACCAATCGCTTAAAACTACACGATTCTATATCGTGGGCCTGGCTGTTAACAACTAAAAAAACGTATTGATTTTGTACAATGTGGATGTAAAACAGTGGTCTTCACAAAAAGAGTCCCACAAAAATACACTGACAAAATAGATTGGTTTTTTCTGTTGTTTTTCAAAACTTAATTTATTAAAATTATGCATAAAATAAATTGTTTGTAAATGCTATAATCAAATGTAAATGTAGTTATAAGGCTGTGTTTGAAATGGTAACAAAGTTCTATGGTAAAAACAAAATTTTCTGTAGTAAAAAATTATTCTCTTTCGGCTGTGTGAAATGATAACTTTTTTAACAGCATACAATTTTGACATTTATTAGAAAATAAAATTTTTTTGTTATTAAATTTGTTAATTAAAAAATTATACAAAAATTAGTAAATTAGCAAAATGTATTCCATTACTAATTTTTATTTTTCTGGAGATTAGAATTTTTTTGATGTTTTAGATTTTATTTTATTTTATTATTTTAATTATATGGGTTCTCCTTTCGTTTTAGTTTTTTTTTAATAATTTTACTAATCTTTATATATTTCTTTACTCCTCTGCAATATTTTAATAATTATTTTAGTTTCTTGAGTTTTTCTTTAATTGTATAATATTTCTATGCTTATGTCAAAAATTTCACTACCCTTCAAGGCTCCAAAACTAGCTCTCAAGGCTAGTGAAGTTTTATTCACATCAAAACTGTAAAAATTTTACTAACAAGAGAACTTTGCTACCGTTTCAAACACAGCCTAAGAGCCATCCCTAAATAAAAGCGGCAGAAGGAACGTTTTCTTACCCTCAGCACTTACGCTGAACCGCCACCCTTAAATAAAGGCGACAACGTTTTGTCAAAACATTAAAAACACGGTAATACAAACAACATATGCTTATAGAACAATCTGGACTATTTTAATAATAAAGTGCATTATTCTATTCTAATGGTATTTGTGACGTAAACTAAATTTTATAGTACTATATACTATATAGTATATTATATTTGCGACCAACTATACTATTAAACGCTCTGGCAAAATTTGATTTTCCAGTTGCAAAGCGTTGCCTCCGCGTTATTTTGAGATGCTCCATACAAATTGTATGGACATGAGAAATTTTGACAGCTAGAAAACGCTTGCCGCTTTTGGCAGTAAAGGGGGATTTACACGGTAATAACAAATAAATAAAAATAAAAAATATAACAAATAACAAAGTAACAAATTTGAAATTTTTGTTATTGTTTCACATATAAAAAGACGAATGTCAAAAACCATTCGTGTTCTAAAAACAGGCTGTAAATGTTCTATAAGTGTACTAACGTTTTTACATTAGGGGACGTTACATTACCATTCAGCAATGCTTGGTTAATCAGGCCTCTAAAATTGGAAATAATTATGTTTTTAATTGTCAAATTCTATTTCCAACATCAAATGTTCAGTTCTAGACTGCAAAAACGTATATTTGCACATGTATTTTAACATAGTTGTTCGCACATTTTGCAAAGAAATAATGTTAAACATAAATATTCAAGTCACACTTTTAAACTCGAACTTTGCTTTAAAAAATAATTTTTCTCATTTGTACTTACGCTAAATTATTCAAAAATATACAGCCAGGCCCACGTTATCGAATCGTGTAGTTTTAAGCGATAAACAGCTGATTTGCGGCACACTAATTTTGTGTCGCCAAAAATAAATGCGATTGGTAACACAAAATTTTTTTACACACATATACATAAATAAACAAAATCGGAATAAGTTTGTTCACTACATTTCTCTCAAGTTAAACTAGCACACGGTTGCATTTTTTACTGTACAATTTAAGCATTTCAGCGCTTTTTTTGTGTATATTCGCGATTATTTTTTGATATGTTAATATGGGAGCTTTGTTGTTTATTTGCATTACGTTGGTAACGTAAACCAGAGCGAACGATAAAGTGACAATTAGTGGGCCGCAGTTTAGATTCACAGTGAGTGACTGAGTTTCTTTCGCTTAAGTTTTCTTTTGATATCGTGGGCCTGGCTGATAGTTTTAATTGTTCTATGAAAAAAATAATAGGTAGTGTCTTTATTGCGAATTTTTTAGATATTTTATTTATTTATTTTTATTACAATACGTGTTCTCTACCCTAAAACTTTAACTTGAACATAAAAAATTTTTTACTGTTACTCTGCCGAAGTTGATTCTTATGTTTAGAAATAATTATTGTACGTGTAGACAGATGGTGGATTATGGAAAATTTGATTACGATTGGTGGTGTTACCATATTTCTGTCACAATTACATACAAAATTAATTTCATTACTGAAAAACTGAAGCTGTACTTAAATTCCGTTAAAGTTTAAATTAAAATAAATTAATTTCATATTTAAATATGAAGTTAAAAACTCGTCATAAATTTATAAAAAAAAAAAAAAACTTAGGCCCAGTTTTTAATTTCATATTTAAATGTGAAATTAGTAATTTTAATTTAAACTTAAATGGCATTTAAATACAGTTTCAGTTTTTCAATCATAAATTTAAGTTTGTATATAATTGCGACAAAAGTACGGTAGCATAAGCAAAAGTAAACAAACTTTGCAGAATTTTTCGCAGAAACAGCTGTGATTGGCTGCAACAAATAAAACACCAGAAATAAAATAGAAATAATATTGATAACAATCAATTAATAACAATAAACGTAATTAATATATATAATTTTATTATTTAAAGACGAGTTTTGTTCATAATATGCCAATTTTTTATGAAAAAATAAAAAACATTGTTCATTGTTTTATTTTCAAAACGTAAAAACAAGATGGCGAGAACATGTGTTTATATGTAAAACTTAAATGAAACTTAAATGGACAAGGTTGGTCATTTAAATGGCATTTAAGTTTTACTTTACTTTGCGATGAAAAACTGAAAGTTACATTTAAATGTTATTTAAATTTAAATGCCATTTAAATATGAAGTTTAAAACTGGGCCTTAATTTAATAAGTCCTACTTTTACATTCAAAATCCCCAATTCCCAAATTCAAAAAAGTACTTTCGAAATTAACTTTCCGAAGCTATCTTGGCACACATAACAAAAATAATTGTATTTCGTTAAAACCACAGTTCTTAGAAATTTGAACACAAAGGCGCGATATTTTATATTTTCTTTGAATTAAAATTCAGCTTTATTCGCCAGGAGTTTTAAAATTAAAAAGGATGAGCAAAACTCAAAAGAACGACGAAAATATTACAACTAGTAAATACAATATATTTTATTCTAAATTTAATTTTATTTTAAATTTTTATTGCATCCAGTTTTTCAAACATTGAATAAGAGTGCACATTCTACTCGTAAACATCAAACCAGGAAGCAGATTTTTGGGGAAATAAAGAACACAATACACAACCAAGGACTTAATTCATCTTTTAAACAAGAGATTAATACACTGAAATCACATACAAAAAAATTTATTCAGAATTCTATTCATCAAAGTGCTAAGCGGCAGAGTAAAAATGAATTTTTCGAAAAAAAATTGTCTAAAAGAGAACCTTTTCCTTTTTCGAATGCACAAGAAGAAATTTACCTAATGGATTATTTTGATTTTTGGGGACAACGTTGCCTAAAAACTTGTAAAAGTAAGTAATTCTTGATCTCAAAATTAATTAAAACAACAATGCTTGCAAATTTATAATGCATTTCAAATAAAATTTTTAGATTGTATAAAAGTTCAGTTAGCCTCAATGTAGTGTACTGATACCATAAAATAAAGTATTCAAAATGTATAGTGCGATTTTATTTGCAAGGGAACTAGTAATGTAAAATGTCAAAAAATTTACTATAAAAATATTTAAGGTGATAGAACAAGCGCACACAGGGGGTTAGAATAGCCTGTTTTCTTGGATTAATAAAAAAAAAATTAAGTACCGTCAAAATTTTTTTGTAGCCGGTTAAAGTACATACATATAAGATAATTTTCTTCCCGAAATTTTTAAAATTTCAAATATTGTAAATATAAGAAGGTGTATGATACAAAAATACAGTTCAAATTAATTTAAAAAGTGATTGTTGAAATAAAAACCAAGTTTTTTAGGTTAGTTCGCTTTAAAATACTGAAAGCGAGAATTTTATTATTAAACAATTAAACTTATTAATATAAATTTTTACCTTAGTTTTTTTTTCTCTACTTATCTTATTGGCGCACAAACTAATAATAATGCCGCGCAAATAATTTCATTTAATTTAAGTACATACATAAGCTATAATCTATGAAATTTTACATATTTGTATTATGATGTTTAGAAAATATACAGTTACGAGCAGATAAATAGGTTCACATCAAAATGATAAACCAATTTTGTTTGACTATAGATTACATTACAGCAATAAAAAAGGAAAAGTCGCTAATTACTAAAGCAAATACCCACTTTTAACCTTTAACTACAGATGTCAAATTATATAAACGGTAGTACAGACCACCGGTAATTTTTACCGGTTATATAAAATATATAAAATTTGTATAACACAATTGATAAATTTGTTTAATATATATCTGTTCTCTATTTCTTGTATATCAAGATCTAGAAAAAGTTGTAAAACTATTTATTTTAATAAATCCGCACAAGTTTTTTTTAAAGCAAAATATACTCAGTTACCGTTTTAAGTATTTTTTAAGGTTGTAGAAAAATGACAAGAAAAAAATATTTAAACAGAACACAAATTCATTTTATTATAGAAACTTAAAATATAATATATTCAGATACAAAATATAAAAATTAAAAAGAAAAATATGCATTTGAAAAAAAACCTGCAAGAGGTAAATTTGGTTAAAAACTTAGGTCGCACTGCAGGATCGTTTGACCATTTAAAACGATTTTTACCATGAAAATAGTTGGTATTTTAATCGACATCAGTGGGTGGATTATCAATGTCCTCATCTTCTTCTTCTATCTCAGATAAAGTGTCATGGTTACTTACCACATTATCAGAATCTACACCACTAATATCAGAATCAATTTCATCCAGCCATGTTTTCAAAGCTTCAAAAATTTTTTTTGGGTCCATTTTAACCCTCTTTGAAGAGCCCGGACTGCTTCTACCATCCATTACTAAATGCCACATTAAAAACACAGAGTAATAATGTAAAAAAAATAACTTTTATCCAGTTAAATTATTATTATTAATTAATTAAAAATAAAAATATTCTTAAAAATATTCTTACGGCAAGACAGAGGCCAGGTAATTTTTACCGGTTACTAAATTTAAATAGTAGTAAGTTAAACAAATCGCACTGCACACAACTGGCACTTCAGCAAACAAAGTTACACTTAATACTGAAAAGGTACATAAACGTATAAATGCGTAACATACCGCGATCCCCCATAAATGAAAAATTGTAACTGCCTACCGGTAAAAAGTACCGGACGTTTGTAGTTAAGGGTTAATACTGTATCACAATAGATAAATTATTATGTAAAAAAATGCCCAAAATTAAAAAAAATTACCGTATAAAATCAAAGAGCAAATAAATAGGTTCACTTTGAAAAATTTGTTAGTTTAAAATGTTAAACGCCAAAATTATAAAAATTATTGTAGAAAACTTTAGATTCAGCCTTTTAATAGAGCATATTAAAGCAAATACCTCTAAAAATTTAAAAAATGGGACGTCCTAAACATTGTAGTGAAGAGGAAAAAAAGATTATAAAGGATCTACACAGCCGAAGTTATAGCCAATGGAAAATTCCTGAAATTCTTGGGAGATCGCAAAATATGATAAGAAATGCATTGCAGCCTCCAAAACAAAAACTTAAAAGAGGTCAACAGCGAAAAACCTCGAAAAGAGACGATGATCGCATTAAGATGTTGTCAACTCGTAATCCTTTTATGTCCGCAGTTCAGCTGAAAAATGAGTTAAAGCTTCCCGTATCAGAGTGGACCATTAGACGTCGTTTAAGAGAAAAAAATTTATTAGGAAGATCGGCCCAGAAGGTTCCAATGCTTAATAACAGACAAAGAAAAAAGCGCATTGAGTTTGCAAAAGTACATGCTGAATGGGCCGGCCGGGAAGGTATAAAAAAATGGAGAAACATACTATGGTCTGATGAATCCAAGATAAACTTAGTCGGACCTGATGGAAGAACATGGGTAAGGCGTCCAAAAAATAAAGCATATGATCCAAAGTACACCACGAAGACAATAAAGCATGGCGGCGGCAATATAATGATATGGGGTTGTTTTTCCTGGTACGGTGTTGGGCCAATATTCTGGATCAAGGAAAATATGGACAAACATCTTTATCTGCATATTCTTAAAGAAGTAATACTTCCGTATGCCGAGTGGGAAATGCCTTTAAAGTATGAATTCCAGCAATACAATGACCCCAAGCATACTTTTAAGATCGTAAAAGAATGGTTCCAAAAGAAAAATATAAAGTTAATGGAGTGGCCTTCACAATCGCCGGATTTAAATCCCATTGATAATCTTTGGAGAATCGTTAAGAACAAAATTGCACCACTCAAGGCTAAAAATAAAGAAGATTTGTGGACAAAAGTTAAGGAAGCTTGGTACTCAATTCCATTAGAGACTTGTCAGTCACTTGTCGAATCAATGCCCCGGAGATGTTCGGCGGTGATTCAAAATAAGGGATTTTCAACAAAATATTAGAAATTTTCTTGCAATTGCACTTTTTTTGTATAAAAATGTCATTCTCTTTTCAATGAACCTATTTATTTGCTCGACAGGCATCAATTAATATATTAAATATATCAATTTTTCTCATTTTTTTAAAATTATAATTAAATACATTTTATGTGATTATTTATGTTTAATGTAATAAATATCGCTTTATTGTATATTACCGCTGTTTAAGTTATTTGAAGGCGAATTTATCAATAAATGTGATGTGAACCTATTTATCTGCTCGTAACTGTATATATGGCAAATAGATGGGGTCGATAACAATGTTTTTGTCGGTAACAATTCTCCCCCCAGTTAGGCCTCTTCACGGTCCTACTCCAAATCATTACCGACATCTAAAATAGCTAACTTAACAGCGGGTCGCTCCAGGATACCATTTTTCGTTTTTACTTTGGCTCTTCTTACTTGACCATCTTTGGCCTTCGTGACTTCTATAATTTTTCCTTTGAGCCAAGAGTTTCTTTCGGCATTTTCGTCTACTATAAGTACAATATCACCAACATCAATAGCCTTGGTTTTCTGGGTCCATTTACTTCGTCGGGTCAAGATTGGTAGAAGTTGTTTTACAAAACGTCGCCAAAATTGATTTGCAAATATTTCGCTTTGACGAAGACTCATTTTGTGGTCAAAGGTTTCTGGAGAGCAAAAGGGCTTTGAGCCGTTTGAACTACATACATACATACATACATAATTGGCCATTACAACCCTGTGTCAAGGTTACGGCCTAGTTTCTCGCACCACTCATGTTGTGTGTGTCAATTTTTATCCATGAGTACCGGGACCATACATGGGCATACTGCATTACTTTTTTACTGCAATACGTAAACCAGTATTCAGTAAAAAGTACTGATTATTGAAAAGAAAGATCAGTATTCAGTAAATTTTACTGATTACTGGAAAGAAAAATCAGTATTCAGTAAATTTTACTGTTTACTGAAAAGAGAAATCAGTATTCAGTAAAAAGTACTGTTTACTGAAAAAAGAAATCAGTATTCAGTAAATTTTACTGATTACTGAAAAGAGAAATCAGTATTCAGTAAAAAGTACTGATTACTGAAAAGAAAAATCAGTATTCAGTAAAAAGTACTGATTACTGAAAAGTGAAATCAGTATTCAGTAAAAAGTACTGATTTGTGTAAAAAAATTCAGTAAACATTAAGTGAAATCAGTATTCAGTAAAAAGTACTGATTTGTGTAAAAAAATTCAGTAAACATTAAATGACTGATAGTAGGTACTTAGATACTGTGTGTTTTAAAAATGATATGTACGCATTGCTCACTTACATGAATAGTGGCATAACTGAAAAACTGCATTTCGAAAAAAATTAAGAACTGAAAAAATTATTTTATTTTACATTTTTCAGTATATTTTCTGAACTTGAAGTCTCAGCTATATAAATCAGTTTTTATTTACCCAATAACACATTTCATAATTAAAAAAAGTAAGAACATACAAAAAATAAATATTCCTCGAAATTCAGTTTTTCAGTTATGCCACTATTCATGTAAGTGAGCAATGCGTACATATCATTTTTAAAACACACAGTATCTACCATCAGTCATTTAATGTTTACTGAATTTTTTTACACAAATCAGTACTTTTTACTGAATACTGATTTCACTTTTCAGTAATCAGTACTTTTTACTGAATACTGATTTCTCTTTTCCGTAATCAGTAAAATTTACTGAATACTGATTTCTCTTTTCAGTAATCAGTAAAATTTACTGAATACTGATTTCTTTTTTCAGTAAACAGTACTTTTTACTGAATACTGATTTCTCTTTTCAGTAATCAGTAAAATTTACTGAATACTGATTTTTCTTTTCAGTAATCAGTAAAATTTACTGCTGAGAGGTAGTCGCCGAAAGAAATATTTTTTTCATATTTCTTTTTTTGAGGATGTCAGAGCCTGGAGTCGAACCCAGGGCCCATGTCTTAGTAAGCCAACACACTAACCACTAGACCACGGCGACTACAGCCGTTTGAACTGCCGAACAAAAAATGATTTGATCTGCGGACTCAAGCGAGACGTATGTTAATGGCCTCGAGTTAACTGTCAATTCAACTTCCATTAAAGCACTTCTTAGACTTTCAACCCTCTTGCTGGAGGAAGGGGGAAGTCTAATTTTTTTTTAATGTAATTTTAGAAAACCGCAAATTTTTATTTTTTATAATTATGTCCTTCGCTAGGATTGAACCTTGGTCGTGTGAGTTTCTGTGCGAGCGCTCTACTACTATGTCAGCAGGATTACCTTGCCGCCATTCATTCGGTATCGTGCTTTCTTGAATTGAAGTGATTCGATTTACTACAAATGTATGAAATGAGGATAATCTGGAATGTATTCACGTTAACACTATCTTTGAGTCAGTCCAGTAGAACGTTGGTGTTGTATTCAAATCTACCTCCTTTTTGACCTTTGCTGCCATGTTCGCTCCCAGCTGAATAGCGCATATTTCTAACCTTGGTAGCGTTTGTTGTTTAAGAGAAGCTATACGAGATTTTGCACATAGCAAGTAAACAATAATTGTTTTATTAGAGATAATGGTCCTGACGTTTATTGCCGCCCCATACGCCTTTTCTGAGGCGTCAGTAAAAACATGGAATTTAAGGTTGTGGCACATCTGCCCTATAAAAATATGTTGATAACTCCTGGACAAACATATTTCCCTATGACGACTACTTCGGACAAGAGACCAAGCGGGTCGAAAATCCATGCCAAATCTGAAGTGACGGTTTTTTAGCTACAGCCCTGATTGGTTGTACATTGGCCTCGTACTTTAATTGATCACATTTGGGTGTCCAAGCCAGGCGTAATGTTTTGGTGTAGTTTCTTCTGCGGACAGGTCGAGGCTAAATTCCCGGTCACATTCTGAGATATTGCGAAGCAGTTGCGTATGATTAGCGCACCTGTAAACAAAAATAGTAATTAAAACTCTTTTTGTATTTTTGGGTTGTTACTTGCTGGACTAGCTGTGAGAGCTACGAAAGGTTTTTATTAATTGTCTGAATTTGTCTGATATTAGCTTTTTATTCAGTTGCCTGTAGTCTATCACAAGTCTCCATCTTTTTTCATCGGAACCCGGAAGTGTTTTCTTCGGTACCAGTAGGATTGGACTATTATATTCAGAAAATGAAGGTTCAACTATATTATCTTCCACTAGTTTTTTGACTTGTTTTTCTATTTCATCCCTATGTGACTGGGGTATACGGTAGTTCTTAATATACACTGGTTGTTTGTCTTTAACCCTCAATTTTTGCTTATAAAAATTATTAGTTGTTATTGGTTCTGTTTCTAGGCCAAAAATGTCGCTGTATTCTGTACAGAGTTTTGTTAACGTATTTTCAAATGGTTCTGGAAAATTTTTCCTTAGAATGTTAATAATTTTCGATTTTCTGTTATCGCTCTCCTTTAAATTTCCTTTAATTACTTCATAATCAGAGGACTTTTGTATTTTAATATTATCTTGCTTTATTTTAATTATTTTTTTGTTAGTATTTAAAAAACGAACAAATGCTTTATCGGATCGTACTAATGTATTTGGAACAAACACACCTGGTTCTATCTCCTGGTTTAATATTATTATCTCCTCATCATGCGTCAAAAACTTGAGTTGACGGATTACTTCCGACCTCAAATTTCATTTCGATAAATGTCCTTCCCATTGATTGGATTTGACCTTGTTCTATACCGCTTATGGTTGTTGTCCTATTTCTTTCTATTTCATGCTCCTGAATGAATTTTTCTTTGAGGATTGAAATGTCTGCACCAGTGTCCAGTAGCAATGTAACTATTTGATTTGTGTTAATAATTCTTATGTCTATAAAAAAGCTCAAATTGGGTTTAGGTTGTAAATTTTATTTTGTTGTGAACTTTGAGATGCCATGTCTTAACCATTTCTTATCAGATAGAATCTTCCAGCATATTGACGGGAAAGGCATTCAATCACCTTTCCAACGATATGCCATTTATCTCGATCGGACTTTTCGGTTGGACTCCACAAGGGTTTGAGTGGGACCATACACCGAAAAACACAAAAGTACCGTTATCTAAAAAACGGTACTTAGAAAAAATAGTAACTGCGTTTTTCGTGTGTTGCACTAAATTTCCATTACCACTAAATTTGTTTTTTTTTAATGCAATAAATTTCCACTACCACTAAATTTGTTTTTTTTAATGCAATAAATTTCCACTACCACTAAATTTTTTTTATTTAATGCAATAAATTTCCACTATCACTAAATTTGTTTTTTTTAATGCGTTAAATTTCCACTACCACTAAATTTGTTTTTTTTTAATGCAATAAATTTCCACTACCACTAAATTTTTTTTATTTAATGCAATAAATTTCCACTACCACTAAATTTGTTTTTTTTAATGCATTAAATTAATAATTAATAATAACGGAACAAGTAACAAGTGGAAGCAAAAAATTGAAGCTCTGATAAAAATAATAAAAAATACATATAAAGTGATCGATAAAATAAGAAATACTGTTGTATCTTTGAGATAAACTGTGGAACTGTAAGTGGATAGTGAAGGTTTTGTTGAGCTGGTGCAAATTTGGACAATACTTAACAAATAAAATATTTGCCCAAAAATGACTGAGTGCAGTGCATGCAGATCAGTGATTAGAGGGGAGACTGGTATAAGATGCAATGGTGTCTGCGATAAGGTGTATCATTGCACAAAAAGGTGTTCAGGTTTAGACCAGTACTCTATCGGTGTATTGGAGACAAAAAACTTTGTTAGATTTATATGTGAAGACTGTATGCAATATATAAAAAATGTAGACATGGTACTCAGTGAAATTCAAGATGGTGTTCGTGTAAATAAACAAAATTTAAAAGAATATAAAATGGAATTTGAAACATCTATGAGACAAAATGAAAGAGAAATAAAACAATTATTGGAAGCTATAGAAAAAAGGTACCTAGAAAGGCTTAAAATTCTGGATAATACTCAAAAAGCATGTGAAAAAAATCTAAATGAAATGAAAACACTATTTGGCAAAGTGAAAGATAATGAAAATAAAAGCAATGAAATATATAACAGCATAGAAGAAAACAATGTAAAAATGGTTAACGAAATAAGAAAGATTATAAAAGAAACTAACGTTAAACAGAATAAGTTATCATTTTCTGAAGCACTAAAGAATACAGCGGTGTTGCCAGAAGTGAAAAGTCAAGTACCTTTAATAATTAAACCAAAAGAAAAACAAAAGATTGAAAAAACGAAAGATGACTTAAACAAAAAAGTAGATCCAATTAATTTTAAAATAACGGATATTGAAAATAGAAAAAATGGAACTTTAATAATACAAAGTGTGAACACAAATGAAAGAGCGAAAATTAAATCTGCAATTGAAACTAAAATGAGTGGAGAATATGAAATTCGAATTCCGGATGAAATTGCAATGCACATTGTTGTATCCGATATGACTTTTAAATATGAAGATAAGGAGATAATCGAAAAACTGAAAAAGCAGAATAATATACTCGAAAATAGCTCATTAGAACTAATAAAAATTTATGAAATCAAAAGGAATAACAGACTTGTATATAATGCAAAGATTAAAATTGATGGTGAATCGTACCCAAAAGTGCTATCGTTACAAAAACTAAATATCGGCTGGGAAAAATGCAGAGTGTTTGATGGTACTGAAATAGTCAAATGTTTTAAATGCAAGGGTTTTAACCATAAATCGACTGTATGTAAAAACAACGAAGTGTGTTTGAAATGTCATGGAAATCATGGAACAAAAGAATGTGCTAAAGAATATATTAATAAATGCATTAACTGTATAAGGACAAATAAAAAGCTGAATTTGGGTCTAGACGAGAATCATCCCACAACAAGTAAGGAGTGCCCAGTATACCTAAACAATTTAAAGTTAAAAAAGAGAAGAATGGGTCTATTAGATTAACAATCAAGAAATATACAAGGAATCTATACAAATATACAGGGATTAATTAACAACTTTAACCAGATTGAGGCAATAGCCAATATTGATAAGCCGGATTTCATTATACTGTCTGAAACTCATTTAACTGAAAAAATTGATGAATGTGAGATACAACTAAGTGGTTATCAACAGTACATAACATTGTCAGACTCTTCGAGAACAGGTGGCGTAATTATATATTTAAATGAAAAATGGCAAGCAAATTTGATATGTGAAAAGGTGCGCAGTTATAAATACTGGTTAAGTGCGTATAAAGTTAAATACAAACAAATGACAATGATAATAACAGCAGTGTATCGATCTCCTAGCAGTCAAGATGCAGAATTTTATGAAATGCTTCAGGAAACAATTGAAGAACTTTGTGAAAACAATATGGACATAATCATCGCGGGTGATTTTAACGTAGACTGGTTACATAATAGCGTTTATAAAGAAAAATTAGAAGAAATAATATATGATAACGGACTAAAGCAAATAGTTACTGACTACACTAGAATCACACGGAACTCAAAAACGATAATTGACTACATTATAACGAACAATGTGAATATGCAAGTAATGAACAGTGTGAAAAATAAGATATCCGATCACGAAATAATAGAGATTAAAATCGAAAATATTAACAAAAGTACAGAACACAATAATAAAAGACAAATCGAGTTTTTTAAATATAAAAAATTAAAATTTCAAAGAGATATAAGTACAGTATTAAAATTTGATGAAAGCAAAGAATTAAATGAAAATGTAAATATTTTTGATCAAGCAATAGAAAGCACTATCAAAAAATATACAATTAAGAGAACAATTAGTGAAAAAAATATTAAAAATATGTGGTTTACAAGAGATCTGCAAATACTTAAAAGAATCAAAATTCAAAAATACTATATAGCAAAAGCTGATAACACTATTGAAGCGTGGAATAATTACAAAAATGCCAGAAATATCTACAAGTCAAGATTAGAAAATGAAAAGAATGCATATATAAATAAAAAAATAACTAATACCAAGGACCAAAAGAAAATGTGGAACAACATTAAAGACTTACTGCTTAATAAATCGAGATCTGTAATTAAATCTGTGATATTTGATAATTGTGAATATAAGAATAGTTTTGATATTGCAAGCCAATTTAATAAATATTTTATAAACAGTATTAAAGAAATAAGAGAGAGCATAGAAGATGTGCAATACTTAAATCAAATATGTGCTACAAATAGTAGGTTTATTTTCCGAACAATAAATAATTTACAACTTAGAAATATATGTAAAAACATAAAAAAGAAACCAGATTTTAATAAACTAAATATTTCTATAATATTAGATAATTGGCATGTGATTAGTGGTGTGTTGTTAAAAATAATAAATACATCTCTTGAAACAGGAATTTTTCCAGATAAATGGAAAACATCAATGGTAACCCCAATCGAAAAAGTTGCAAAAGCAAATAATTGTGAGGAATTTCGCCCTATAAACACATTGCAATTATGTGAGAAAATATTGGAAAAAATCGTCAAAGAGCAATTGGAAGAATATCTTGAAGAAAATAATATTTTATCAAAATATCAATCAGGATTTCGGAAGAAATTTTCGTGCGAAACAGCTGTAAATTACGTTATAAACAGATGGAAGAATGTAAAAAGAGATAGAAAAATAATGGCACTTTTTCTGGACTTCAAAAGAGCGTTTGAAACCGTAGATAGGGAAATATTGATACAAAAATTGTACATGTATGGAATACAAAATAAAGAATTAGATTGGTTTAAATCATACTTAACAAATAGAAAGCAAATTACGAAAGTGAATAATATTACCTCTTACACAATGATTAATGAATATGGCGTCCCCCAAGGATCTATTTTAGGAGCTCTTTTATTTATAATGTACATTAACGATTTACCAAATATATTACAAAGATGTGAAATAGTGATGTATGCTGACGACACCCTTATATTTACTGAATCCGAAACAGATGATCAATGCCAAAGATACCTAAACTGTGATATGATTAACGTTAATAAATGGTTAAAAATGAATAAACTCAAACTTAATGAAAATAAAACTAAGATAATGGAAATAAACATGAACAATGAAACAGTTTTCAAAATTAATAACAAAATAATTGAAAAAGTCAGTAACATAAAATATTTAGGTTTTTTAATAGACAGTAAATTGAACTTTAAAGATCATGTAGATTATATATGCAAAAAAATTGGCAAAAAAATTGGGTTTTTTAAAAGAATAAGAAACAGAATATCAACCACAACTGCAATAAATGTATACAATACTATGATTAAACCACATTTTGAATTTGGTTCAACAATATTATACACATGCTGCACAAATACACAAATAGAGAGGTTACAGAAACTCCAAAATAAAGCTATGAGGTCAATAATTAAATGCAGCAGATATACCTCAATACAGCATATGCTTGACACATTGAAATGGCTAAATATCAGACAGAGGCTTCAACTTAATACACTGACATTCATATATAAGATG
Organism: Metopia argyrocephala; assembly: GCA_963576795.1. NCBI lineage: Eukaryota > Metazoa > Arthropoda > Insecta > Diptera > Sarcophagidae > Metopia > Metopia argyrocephala. Next base: position 25,170,891 of record OY756211.1, on the reverse strand, counting down.
AAAATGGGTAATGCACCAGAATACTTAACAGAACAAATAAGATATGTCAACGAAAGTCAACCGTACAATCTCCGGAACGCTAGCGACTTCAGAATACATAGAGCTACAAATAATTCAATGATGAGATGCTTGTTCTATAAGGGCCTTCAATTATTTAATTTATTACATGTAGATATTAAAAATGAGAGAAATTTTAACATATTTAAAAAAGGATGTGTAATTTTTGTAAAGAATAATGTTTATCAGAGCAATTAAAATGTTAAAAATTTTGAATATTTTTATTAACTTTGTAAAAGAAAGTATTTGAAATACTACTAAATAAAAATAAATATAAATAAAAAAAAAAAAAAAAAAAAAAAAAAAAAAAAATTTCCACTGCCACTAAAATGGTTTTATTTAATGCACTAAATTTCCACTACCACTAAATATTATAGGCGATAATGCACTATTTTTTCCACTACCACTAAATTTAGTGGAAAATTAAATCTAATGCAATAAACCCAACTCTGTATATAAGTACGTTATTTTCTATGTGGTAACACCAGTTTTTACAGAAATAAATGACTTAACAATTTAAACATATACTCGTAATCTACATATATTTCTTTTTAAAGTTTTTTATTAGTTTCGGTATAAGTATATACCGGTAATTGATTGCCATGAAAAAGTTTCTCAAATATGTCGTTGGGAGTCGACTTTAAACTGTAGGTCCCGGTACTCATGGATAAAAATTTACACACACAACATGAGTGCTGCGAGAAGCTAGGGCGTAATCCTGACACAGGGTTGTAAAGGCCAGTTATGTATGTATGTAAGGTGTGCGTCACTATAAACTGTAACACATCAAAAGTCAAATAAAAACTGACTGGAGTAAACTAGAGTTAAAAATAAAACAGTTTTATTTTGCATTTTTATTACAGATTTATATTCTGTATTATTTTATTTAAAAATTAATTTAATTTTATAAAATTTTTTATTTTATTCATTATGCCATCCATAAGCAATGTTATAGTGTTTTCGGTGATTTTTTTGGTACCAGCTGTCCATTTATATCGAAAACTAGTAATGGTTTTGGGAACAGATGTACTCTTCTTTAGTTCTCTTTTGACCAGAGCCCAAAATCTTTCAATAGGCCGCAGCTCTGGGCAGTTTGGTGGGTTAGCCTCTTTTGGAACAAAAATAACATTATTTTTATTATACCAGTCTATTGCGCTTTTACTGTAGTGACATGTTGCCAAATCTGGCCAGAAGAATGTTGATATGTTGTGCTGTCTTAGAAATGGAAGCAACCTCTTTTGAAGACACTCTTTGATATAAATATCTGAGTTTATTGATCCCAATGTAACAAACGATGCACTTCTGTTGCCGCAGCTGCAAATAGCCTGCCAAACTAGGAACTTTCTGAAAAATTTTGATAGTTTTTTAGTTCCGAACTCTTCAGAAACATTGCCTCTACTATCCGCTACATAAAACTCTTGGCCAGGAAGCTGCGCAAAGTCTGCAAAAACGTAAGTTTCATCATCCATTACACAACATTCGAACTTTTGAAAAAATTCTTTTTTGAGGAGTTTTGCTCTTTTTTTTTGCTCCAATATTCTTCTTAGCATTTCTATCCGGAACTTTTTGGACTTTAAATGTTTTAAGGCCAGCTTTAGCTTTAACTCGGCGCACAAAACTTTCCGAACATTGCACGCGCCGGGCCACTTCGCGACCAGAAATGTTTGGAAGAGCCAGCAAAAGCTTCTCAACCTTTTTGGCTTTCGCGTCGTTCGTTACCAGTTTTGCTTTACCTGTTCCAGGCTTTCTTTCAATTTTTAGGTCTTTGTTGAACTTTTTGACCACTCTGGAAACACATTGCCTGGTCACGTGGACTTCCCTAGCAACTTTTGTATAACTCCAATATGGTTTTTTTGAATTATTTGAATAATTTTTGTATGCACTTGTCTTTGATTATCCATTGTGAACTAACTAACAGGTCAAATTTGACAAACTGATACATTTTAAAATCTGACACATTTTTCAAAGATATTGTGATTAAGAAAAATAATTTTGATTAAAGGTAAAAAAAGTTATTAAGAAAAATGGGTGTTACACTTTATAGTGACGCACACCTTATGTGAGTTTATCTTAGGGGGGTTTCGGAGTTTTCCGAACCGTTTTCATTGAAATCTGTTGCTCTTACGTAGTTTTTACCCCTACGTGTATTATCTGGAGTCTGTCGATTTCTGTTATGATAATAAGTATTTGTAGGCCTTTGTTGAGGTCTACTGTTATTATTATATCGTGGATTATTGAAATTTCCATGGTATTGTCTATAGTTACCATTTCGGTTAAATTTCTGCCCGAAATGTAATACAGCGTTTTGCTGCCCGGTTGCTTCAGTGCAACTGTTGACAAATTTCGAAATTAATTCGTTCATGCTATTGAATTGTCCTGCCTCCATAATGAGTTTCACTCTATCTATGGTGCAATTTTTAGTCAATGCCTTAACTACTACCTGTGTAGAGTACTTACTAGCCAGTTCAGTTGAAAGGCCATCTGTAATGTAGGCTGTTTCCAGGGATCTAGCCAAGTTTTGAATTTCATCGCAATAGGTATTAGCCGTTTTATTATTTTGTTTTATATTCATAATTTTTGCAGTCAGTACGTCGACTTATTCATCTTTAACCGTTTGTTTAAGCTTACTTATGATTTCCAAAATTGTACTTTCATTGCTTATCAGGTTTCTGGCATTTCCCTTCAATTTAGTCTTTATTATTGATACTGCTATTCCCTCATTGTCACCTTTTATTGTCTCTATAAGGGACAGTGAGTCAATAAATCACTGTAGATTCTCAGATTTTCCATCGAAATCTGTGATAAGCCTTGAGGCCGTGTTCAAAAATTCTATGGTTGTCTGAGCCATGATTATCGTGTTTGTATTTGCTATGTTATAAGGTTTATTTTCATGTATCGATTGTGGTAATTCAATATTTATACCCTTTTTAAAGGATATCTTAGAAAGTCTTGTTCTTAAATCAAGAAAAAATCCGTCTGCTGCAGTTTGTTGAGCCTGTGTGAGTCTGTTATAGTGTACGTTAAATAAAACTCGTATTTTTTCTAAACAGTTTAACAGGTTCTGAATATGTTGTTTGACGGTTTCATCCCTTATTGGTCTATCGATATTCAAGCAAAATTCTCTTTTATCAATCTTGCCTTATAAGAAATATCTTGCCAGTCCATTAAGAAAAAAAAAATATATTTTGTTTAATTCATTTGCCCTGCTAGTATACCTTTTCTTTAATCTTCAATTGTGCATTGTATAAAGTTTTAGCACAAGATTCAAACCTATTAAAATTGTTATTATTATTAAGCAAATTTCCACTTTGTCTAAGTCAATATTATTTTTAGATATTTCTAACTCGTTGATAACGTTGGCCGCTGGCCTATTTAATTTCGTTTCTGATTGGCACGTCCTAACAAAAAAATTTCCTTTTCTCTTATAAAATTTTTATTCATTGTTTAATTGTTTTTCTCTTTGGTACCTCTCTGACCATCTAATTGAACGAACTATTTCTTCTTCTATCCTAGGTTTATTAATAAGATCATCTTCTGTTGGTGTGCCTGGCATTCCTATTATATTCCAAATTTTTTCTAGAATCTTTAATTCCTGTTCTGTTGTAAATTTGGGTTCATCAATGTCCCAACTAATTGAATTTTTGGCCATTCTATTCATTTTCTTAATTTTAATGTAGTAATATAATAAAAATTTTTTTTTGTGTTATATATACAATAAAAAGTTCTTATTTTATGTTTATTTTCTAAACAAAAGGATATTAATTAATTCTTAATTATCTATTATTATTATTATATATTTTTTTTCATTTTCCTTATTGTATAATTTTGAATATAATAAAAAATTATTATTATTATTATTTTTTTTTAAATGCCTATTGAGGCGCACTCCTATTAATAAAAAGTTGTTGCAATAGCTTTTCTATTGTCTCGATGCGCTGCCACATACGGAAAGAGTCTTCCCACTTTGGTGGTGGTTCTCTATATATTTCCCTCAAAAGGAGTGCTCGTTCTCTTCTGAGGCGGGTTGTATAGCCTCCTCTTCTTTTGGGCTTTGATACTTTTGGTATTGGTACCTCTTGTTTCGCAGGTTTCTGCTGCCTCTTTCTGTATTCTTCGATCGTCAGGGGTTTAGGACCCTCCTTCATTATTATATTATATCTCTCCCTCCTTTTTTTTTTCTTTTTTGTTATTATTATATTACATAAAAAAAATTATTCCTTAAAGGAAAGAGAAAAACAAAAATATTCTTCAAGGGCGGTTAACGCCTCCTGACCTAAGAGTGCTTTTAATAGTGCACTTCTGTAAAAAAATTGAGTCTTAATAAAGACTGTTAGATGAAGAATGTTGGTGTTGGCTTCCTTCTGTTTGGGTTGGAGTCGTCTTCTTAGATCCACTGTCTTTTGGCCAGACAGTATCTTCCTTCAGAGACTGGTGGACCGTTTTGGCTGATCCACCAGGATAACCAATTTTTACTGGGTGCTTGAATTTGTGCACTTCCAGTGTCGTTGTTTTTTCTTTCAATTGCTTGTAGAGCAATTTGGCAGGATCGCCATGTAAACAAAAATAGTAATTAAAACTCTTTTTGTATTTTTGGGTTGTTTACTTGCTGGACTAGCTGTGAGAGCTACGCAAGGTTTTTATTAATTGTCTTTCATTTACAAAATTAATCTGCTTATATACTAATTATGAGAATCTAACTTAACCTACCCTTAACATTAGTTTGTGTATATGTATATTAATTTAACTAAAACATTACAAACATACGTACATGTATAACGGGAAAATAAAGTATTTTCCCACAGTTGGAATATGAAGCGTGTCATATTCCTGCGGCGTATAGAGTGCAGTTGCAGTACTAATATTTTGGCCTTGAGTATTTAATGTGTGAATGACGACGGTCAGCGGAATCACCAAAAGAGGTGTTTTGTATCATCTGCTTTTGTGTTCTTTTAAATGACACATGATACTCCTTTATTTGTAGGCAGTTTAAGCTTGTGTCACTCGTGAATGAATTAATTCAATTGAATGATTCCTTTAAAAGAAAGAATGAAATATTTCTGTATTTTCTCTTTCCACCTTTCGTTCTTATTTTTCTCTTTCTTTTTGTGTTTTCTCTTTCTGATTAGAACCTGCGTTGCCACACAAGAAATTAGTCTTCCACAAAATATTTTAACACCATTTTTGTGTACGTATGAGCTAATAACTTTGAATATTAAAATTATGTGTAATCTGGCAAATTTATGGCAGGTTAAATCAAAAAAAGTCGTTACTTATTGTTTCTGGATATAAACTGAAGTAAATAATAATAAAAGAAAGTCTAGAGGTATACATTAGGGTGGGTCAATTTTTTTGCCTACTAAGCGTATAGCAAAATCGTAATCTACGAGAAATTCTAAGAACTTTTCCCAAAGAAACCATGGTTCTAAAATCAAAATCGAGCTTCCGGTTTTTTACGAGAAAATTTTGTGTTCAAGTCATCCGAAAATAATGCTATTTTTTTGGAAGTATTCATTGCAATTGGTGAATAGTTGACCGGTAACGCTGAAAGAGGGCTTATTTTAAAGGAAATTATCTCAGCTTTCTATAACTGTCCTCATTTATAGAAAATTGTTTACCCAAATAATGGTTTTGGAGGTTTATGTCACAATAATAATAGTTTTAGGTTTTTAACAGTTTTACTATTATTATTTTGACATAAACCTCCAAAACCATTATTTGGGTAAACAATTTTCTATAAATGAGGACAGTTATAGAAAGCTGAGATAATTTCCTTTAAAATAAGCCCTCTTTTAGCGTTACCGGTCAACTATTCACCAATTGCAATGAATACTTCCAAAAAAATAGCATTATTTTCGGATGACTTGAACACAAAATTTTCTCGTAAAAAACCGGAAGCTCGATTTTGATTTTAGAACCATGGTTTCTTTAGGAAAAGGTCTTAGAATTTCTCGTAGATTACGATTTTGCTATACGCTTTGTCATGTTTTTCGGTCCCGAACAAATTGACCCACCCTAGTATACATACATATCGTTGGTCTCAGGTAGAAAGGCCCTAACTCAAATAATTTAAAATTTACAGGAGGCGGTAAAAATACAACAGATACTGTAATTATCAGGGACCGTAAATAATGATTATTGTTCGTTTTTTTAAATCAAAAAATCAATCACTTAGAACAGACATAAACAAAAATTTTTTGCACCATTATTATTATTTTTTAACAATCTTTGCATATCCGTCATGATTTTTAAATTTTTGATTTTTAAAGTTTTCTTCAATGGTAATGATTATTTTTGAGTAATATTAATAAAAATCAGCCATAATCATTATTTTTGAGCAAAAGAAATAAAAATCAAAAATAATCATTATTTATGATTTTTATTTTTTTCGCTCAAAATAAAACTCATTTTTGATTTACGACTTTATATATGATGTATAAAAAAAATTAATTATATAATTTTTGTGCAAGAAAAACAAAATGAACAAGCATTTCTTACATTTTTTTCTTTTACTAGTTCTGACCAAATTTTTTAATGTTTATTAAGTGATAAATTGAAAATGAGTTCTATTTTGAGCGAAAAAAATAAAAATCATAAATAATGATTATTTTTGATTTTTATTTCTTTTGCTCAAAAATAATGATTATGGTTGATTTTTATTAATATTACTCAAAAATAATCATTACCATTGAAGAAAATCAAAAAATATTTTTCGCCTTATTGGCAAAATACATTCAATATACCTCGTCAGCTAGTTTAATTTGTCCAATAGCAAGTAACTGGTGATAATCACCCTTATTCTATTTGGCGTCGTCGATAGAAGGCAATGCCGTTTTTAGTGTTTTTTTGCAGATCGGTATTCTAGTTGGCAATATTGCCGTTTATCGATCACTGTTAACATATTTTTGGTATTCTGTAAGCAAAATTGACGTCGTTATTGTCTTTAATTGCCAATGATTTTGTCGTCGTCATTTTTGGTATTGCCTTGTGTTGTTCTTTGTTAAATTTGGTTTATTAAATAAATAAAATATAAGAAAAAGTGTAGTTGAAAAATACTTTTAAATTAAAAACTTTCAGTTAATGTGTGGTTCTGTTCATTTGGGGCTATAATCTCGCTGTGGGTTCCGTCCACACGACCAATTACACCTGGAAATCCTGTTTTTTTTTTCGAAAAAATAAAATTTAACTTCTTGCTTTCAGCTTTTGTCATGCTAAATTTTATCCACTGTGGACGAGCTATCTCTATGGCGTCCAGTATTTCGGCCAAAACCTTCGCCACCATTGGCTGTGAAAGTTCCAGGTTATAATCGTTTCAAACCCCTGGCCTAGAATCGTAATGTGGCTGCCAATTTTATGGTGTTTGGAAAGTACTTTGATCGATTTCCTTTTTTAAATTGGGATACATGGTACATATTTAAATAATGCCTTATTTACCGTGAAATCTTAAAAAATGGTGATGAAATTAATAAAAAAAAAACTTTGAACATGATGATTTTAAATTTGCTTTTTACTTCTTATTGGGCAAATAAAAAATGCACGACTTCTGCAGTCTTTTCCAAAACTAAATTGGTTTTAATTTCTTTTTCACTGGATTTAATTTTATTTTTTTATATTTTTCACGAAACTATTTTTTTTTTTTTTTTTTTATCAAACAATGAACAAACAAAAAAAATGAAAAAGCTGTCTTCAACATTAGAGATGTGTGCTATATTTTATTAACATTATCGATAAACAGGCAACGTCGTCATAGTACTCTTATGGAATACCAAATTAACATTAAATTGACGTTGCCGTTGTTTAAAATTGCTATTGCCTTAAAATTGCTATTGTTATTGCCGACGCCAAATAGAATAAGGGTGAATATTCTACACCTAATAAAATGTCAATTTTATCTGGGTGATTGCAGGTTGGGTCTGCCAACGTCGCATTGTTTTGAATCGACCATTTATCGATATTAAGAAGCTGTGTAGGCTGAGGAGCAATCGGCCATATTCCCGTTGGCGTTTTAATTTTAAAACGAAATAAAAACGACAACTTGGTATCACCGTTGTCGTTATCGACAATAATCGAAAAATTTCGGTATTCTCTATTTAAAAACGAAGATAGAAACGCCTGTTTTTTGTCGCTGTCGTTTTTAGTAGCGACATCAAAACGAGAGGTTTGAAAAATGGAAAATGAAAATTACAACGTTGCAACACTTTGAAATTTTAGTATCAGAAATTAAAAAAAATCGTGAATAATGTAAAGGTTTCAAAAAAAGGCATAAAACCCTTAAATTTTAATAGTTTTTGGGCAGAAGTGGCTGCAAAAATAAATCCATTTGGACCTCCATTCTGTGACGGAGATGGTTGGCACAAAATAAGTAAAACTAAATTAACGACAAAATATTACTAAATATTTTAATATACAGTCTGTTAATAATGAGTTTGCACATTAAAAATAACCAGCGTTGTACAGGGTGTTTTTTTAGAGGTATAGAACTTCGAATTGAAATAAAACACAAGAAAATCGTTTTAATGTCCATCAATTTGGATTTATTGGAAGGATAATTTTATGCCATTAATGTTTAAATATGATTTCGGGCATGTGGCCGCCGTGGCTAGCTCGAATAAAGCCAATTCTACAGGTCCAATTTTCAACCACTTTTTCGAGCATATGGGGCCGTATGTTGGCAATAACGCCACGAATGTTGGCTTCCAAGTCCCCTAACGTTTCTGGTTTGTTGGCGTAGACGAGCGACTTCACATATCCCCAAAGAAAATAATCCAATGGTGTCAAATCACACGATCTTGGTGGCCAATTGACAGGTTCATTCCGCGAAATTATGCGCTCATCGAATGTTTCCTTCAATAAATCGATTGTGACGTGCGCTGTGTGGCATGTAGCGCCGTCTTGTTGGAACCACAACTCATCCACATTCATGCCATCCAATTCGGGAACAAAATAGTCGGTTATCATGGCTCTATACCGGTCTCCATTAACGGTAACTGACTCTCCAGCATTATTTCGGAAGAAGTATGGCCCAATGACTCCACCAGCCCATAGAGCACACCATACAGTCAGTTTTTGTGGATGTAATGGCGTCTCAAGGGTCTCTTCACTCCAAATGCGGCAATTTTGCTTGTTGACGTAGCCATTCAACCAAAAATGAGCCTCATCACTGAACAAAATTTTGCGATGAAAATCAGCATCGAGATCAATCTCATTTTCGGCCCATACACCAAAATCACGACGCATTGCATGGTCTCGCGGCTTTAATTCTTGCACAAGCTGGATCTTGTAAGGTCGCAAGCCAAGATCTTTGCGCAAAATCTTCCATAAAGTTGATGGACAAAGCTCCAATTGCTGTGCACGGCGGCGAATCGATTCATTCGGGTTCTCTTCAACACTTTGCTCTACAGCGGCAATTGTTTCTTCGGTGCGCACTGTTCGACGTCTCTGCGGATGCGTATTATCACATAGAATAAACGTAGTGCGAAAACGATCCATGGTTAACCGAATTAATTGCTCTGATGGATGATTATGTCGACCATAAAATGGACGGAGCTTGCGGTAAACTTCGCGAACTGAACCATTATTTTCGAAATAAATTTGCACGATTTGCAAGCGTTGTTCTTTTGTCAACCTGTTCATGATGAAATGGCAAACCAAACTAAGATGTGCGTCACTATAAACTGTGTAACACATCAAAAGTCAAATAAAAACTGACTGGAGTAAGCTAGAGTTAAAAATAAAACAGTTTTATTTTGCATTTTTATTACAGATTTATATTCTGTATTATTTTATTAAAAAATTAATTTAATTTTATAAAATTTTTTATTTTATTCATTATGCCATCCATAAGCAATGTTATAGTGTTTTCGGTGATTTTTTTGGTACCAGCTGTCCATTTATATCGAAAACTAGTAATGGTTTTGGGAACAGATGTACTCTTCTTTAGTTCTCTTTTGACCAGAGCCCAATATCTTTCAATAGGCCGCAGCTCTGGGCAGTTTGGTGGGTTAGCCTCTTTTGGAACAAAAATAACATTATTTTTATTATACCAGTCTATTGCGCTTTTACTGTAGTGAAATGTTGCCAAATCTGGCCAGAAGAATGTTGATATGTTGTGCTGTCTTAGAAATGGGAGCAACCTCTTTTGAAGACACTCTTTGATATAAATATCTGAGCTTATTGATCCCAATGTAACAAACGATGCACTTCTGTTGCCGCAGCTACAAATAGCCTGCCAAACTAGGAACTTTTTGGGAAATTTTGATAGTTTTTTAGTTCGGAACTCTTCAGAAACATTGCCTCTACTATCCGCTACATAAAACTCTTGGCCAGGAAGCTGCGCAAAGTCTGCAAAAACGTAAGTTTCATCATCCATTACACAACATTCGAACTTTTGAAAAAATTCTTTTTTGAGGAGTTTTGCTCTTTTTTTTGCTTCAATATTCTTCTTAGCATTTCTATCCGGAACTTTTTGGACTTTAAATGTGTTAAGGCCAGCTTTAGCTTTAACTCGGCGCACAAAACTTTCCGAACATTGCACGCACCGGGCCACTTCGCGACCAGAAATGTTTGGAAGAGCCAGCAAAAGCTTCTCAACCTTTTTGGCTTTCGCGTCGTTCGTTACCAGTTTTGCTTTTCCTGTTCCAGGCTTTCTTTCAATTTTTAGGTCTCTGTTGAACTTTTTGACCACTCTGGAAACACATTGCCTGGTCACGTGGACTTCCCTAGCAACTTTTGTATAACTCCAATATGGTTTTTTTTTTAATTATTTGAATAATTTTTGTATGCACTTGTCTTTGATTATCCATTGTAAACTAACTAACAAGTCAAATTTGACAAACTGATACATTTTAAAATCTGACACATTTTTCAAAGATATTGTGATTAAGAAAAATAATTTTGATTAAAGGTGAAAAAAGTTATTAAGAAAAATGGGTGTTACACTTTATAGTGACGCACACCTTAAATATTAATCACTTGACAGCTGACAAAACGGCCGCCAGTTAAAAAAGTGATGCCAACTTAAAGTTCTATACCTCAATAAAAAACACCCTTTATTTCTAAAACGTTTGCAGTTTTTCAGTTATGCCACTATTCATGTAAGTGAGCAATGCGTACATATCATTTTTAAACACACAGTATCTGCCTACTATCAGTCATTTAATATTTCCTGAATTTTTTTACACAAATCAGTACTTTTTACTGAATACTGATTTCACTTAATGTTTACTGAATTTTTTACACAAATCAGTACTTTTTACTGAATACTGATTTCACTTTTCAGTAATCAGTACTTTTTACTGAATACTGATTTCACTTTTCAGTAATCAGTACTTTTTACTGAATACTGATTTTTCTTTTCAGTAATCAGTACTTTTTACTGAATACTGATTTTTCTTTTCAGTAATCAGTACTTTTTACTGAATACTGATTTCTCTTTTCAGTAATCAGAAAAATTTACTGAATACTGATTTCTTTTTTCAGTAAACAGTACTTTTTACTGAATACTGATTTCTCTTTTCAGTAAACAGTAAAATTTACTGAATACTGATTTTTCTTTCCAGTAATCAGTAAAATTTACTGAATACTGATTTTTCTTTTCAATAATCAGTACTTTTTACTGAATACTGGTTTACGTATTGCAGTAAAAAAGTAATGCAGTATGCCCATGTATGGAATGTACCAATTTGTTTGTGATATCTTCGCCCATTTTGTTCCATTCTTCGATCAACGCTGTCTTTAGATAAGCTACAGTCATGGACATAAGTATAGGCACAAGCAGTACTTTCAAATAAAATAAAAATTTGTACGTATTCCCAGACTTAAAATAATAATGTTATTAACTGATTATGATTACAGGATATGTACATTAACAAAATAACAAAAAAACTACAACAAATAAGTTTCAGGAACAAAACAATAACAAAAAGTAATAAATAAACTCAGTTTTCTATAGGACAAAATTATAGGCACAGCCATTCTTGTGCAGGCAAAAAATCATACAGAAGCTTGAATTAATATTTTGTTGGCATTCCATTTTGTTTTATAACAGCCTTTAACCTATCTGGCATGGAATGTACCAATTTTTTGTGAGCTCTTCGCCTATTTTATTCCATTCTCCGATCAACGTTGCCTTAAGATCAGCTTTGCTTAATAACTTCTCTCCTCGAATTCTTCGGTCCAATTCTTCCAAATGTTCGATGGGATTTAAGTCTGGGGACTGCGGAGGATGTGGCAAGCTATGTGCGGTGTTATAAACAAGTCACTACTTCACGTCGCGAGCCGAATGTTTCGTATCAGTATCATGCTGGAATGTAAATGACTGCGGAAAATTTAATTTCTCTGCGCTTTAATTCCTTAATTTCCGAAAATAACATCAACACAGCTTTCTTAAAATATAAAGGAAGATTTTGGTAAGAATGTGCACTCTGATACAGCAATCTCTTCGGAGATCTCTTCGGAGATTGCTGTATCAAGCTGGTTATAATTCAAGAGTGGCTATACGAAAACTACTGATATCTGCAACCGATCGAGAGAAGAGAATGTCGTAAGCAAAACAATTTGAAAATGAGCCTTGTAGATTCTGGGATCAGGAACACTTCTCAGATGAGAGTAAGTTTAGTATTTTTCGACCTGGACATTCTAAATTGTAAAGAAAGCCTAATACAGTATATACTGAAAAAATCTTAAACCAAAGGTAAAGTATGGCGGGTGAATAATAATGGTCTGGGGCAGCATGTCCGCTGCTGGTGTTGTGGAACTTATCTTTATGGAGGGAATAATTGACAAAGCTGTTTGCTTTAACATTTTGAAAAAAAAATTTTAAAAAAAGCGCAGAGATATGATATTTACGTCAGTCATGTACATTACAGCACGATAATTATTCGAAACATTCGGCTCGCGACGTGAAGTAGTGACTTGTTTATAACACTGCACATGGCTTGCCACATACTCCACAGTCCCCAGACCTAAATCCCATCGAACATTTGTGGAAAGAATTGGACCGAAGAATTCGAACAGAGAAGTTATTAAGCAAAGCTGATCTTAAGGCAACGTTGATCGGAGAATGGAATAAAATAGGCGAAGAGCTCACAAAAAATTGGTACATTCCATGCCAGATAGGTTAAAGGCTCTTATAAAACAAAATGGATTGCCAACAAAATATTAATTAAAGCTTCTGTATGATTTTTTGCCTGCACAAGAATGGCTGTGCCTATAATTTTGTCCTATAGAAAACTGAGTTTATTTAGTACTTTTTGATATTGTTTTGTTCCTGAAACTAATTTGTTTTAGTTGTTTTGTTATTTTGTTAATGTACATATCCTGTAGTCATAATCAGTTAATAACATTATTATTTTAAGTCTGGGAATACGTACAAATTTTTATTTTATTTGAAAGTACTGCTTGTGCCTATACTTATGTCCATGACTGTATGTGGGTGTTATTTTCGGAAGTTAAGAAATTAAAGCGCAGAGAAATTATATTTACCTCAGTCGATTACATTCCAGCATGGTAATGACCCGAAACATTCAGCTCGCAGTCCCCAGACTTAAATCCCATCCAACATTTGTGGGAATAATTCGAACAGAAAAGTTATTAAATAAAGTTGATCTAAAGGCAGCGTTGATCGAAGAATGGAATAAAATGGGCGAAGATATCACAAAAAAATTCCATTCCATGCCAAATAGGTGGATGACTGTTATAAAACAAAATGGATTGTCAACAAAATATTAATTTTTAAAACATTTTTGACTTAGGCATGCTAATCATAATTATTTCTAATTTTTGTATTTGTATATAATTTTGTAATTTGTGTATAATTTTTTAGGTGATCAACAGATTTGGTCGGAAATGAATTTATATAATGATTCGTTTCTTAATCACATTTTTAATGGCGATCTGTCCCATAATGAGGAAAGTGATTGGAGTGAAGTTAATGTTGTTGATGTAGAAGATGAGAGAACAAAAGCAGATGATTTAAAATACTGTCCGAATCCAACATCTAAAGTTGATTTTTGCTTGGACTCTTCATATTTGATAAAGCCTCACTTGGATGAATTTGAATTGTAATTGACATTTGCGTTATGATTTTAAGCTTGTTTGACGTAATTAAATGTTTTGTATTTTTTTTTTCTTTTTGTATTATACATTTTTTTAATTATCTTAATAAATACGAGTATATGTATGTATATGTAATTGTAAATAAATTATTTTGTATAACTATATAACAGAGTTGTAAATGATTTTTGATTTCCATTCATTACAAAATGCCTTAATTTTGAATTAATTATTTTTGTTAAAAAACGCATTGAATAAAATTTGAATATCAATTCATTTGAATTTAGCAAACATGAAGTGAAATTCATTTTGCCAATTCAATGAATTGCAATTCGTTTTTCTAACTCATTCATTGCCAATTCAAAATCTAAAACAGAAGTAAATATAGTATAACACAAAATAATATTGAAATTGAGAATAGGCCTAAAAAACTGGTAAATCATTTTAGCAAAATAAATAATTGTATTAAAAAAATGCTAAAATGTTTATTTCAAATGAGTTGGAAATGAATTGCAATTCGTTTTTCTAACTTGTTTGAATTAATTCAAAATCAATTCAATTCAAAAGAATTGGAAATGAATTGAAGTTTACGTTAAGTCAAAATGAATTGATACAAATTTCATTCAATTTGTTTTTTGGCGAAAGAAATAAATTTATTAACAACCAATTCAGTGCATGAATGATTCGCGAATTAATTTTAAACAGCCCAATTATGAATAACAATCTCCCGGGAATTTTTTCCCATTCCCTGTTCCCTATTACAAATCAAAAATTCCCGAGAAATTTTTCTCTTTTCCCTTATTCTACACAAACTTCGAAATTACGAAACTTTTCCCGGGAAAAAAATAGCTATTACGAATGTCAATTAAAGGGAGAAATTTCGAGAATAATTCCGCCAAAAAATTGCAGCGGAGTTGTGCTAAGAATATAAGTATTTTCAGAAAAATAAATAAAATTTTAAGCCAAAGACTACAAATAAGAAGCAATTACAAATGCTTTTGAA